>PVIW01010890.1:13517-41175 GCA_004026585.1 Noctilio leporinus | reverse complement strand
AATTGTATCACTCGAGTATGGTTAGTTTATAATCCAAAGGAAATTATCATATGTAAATATATATTATTGAAAGTCCATTGAATTTAAGTTCAGTTACTCACCATCATTTATTTATAGAATGCCTACTGTGTGTTCAGTACTTTGTGTCACATATCAGGTGGCATAATACTTGCATTAGAAAGGTGAACAGACAGGCGTAGGATTTGCTGTGATTTGGTTTTTAAACAAGGCATACACACTTGCATGTATGTGTAATCAGAATGGAAAGAATATAGTGATCATGATTGAATTATAAAGCGCCTGGAAGTTGTTTTTCTTTACTTGATACCCACTCTGGAATTTGGAGTTGAACACACTGCATCCTCTTTTTATGGGAGAGACCTGATCTTCTGTTTACCTCTCTTTTACAAGATCTTAGGTTCACAAATTATGATCTAAAACAACTTCATATTTATCTCTGTATTGTTAATGCAAACAATTCCTAGTTGTTTGGAGTTGTTTTGCATTCACTAACACTTTTTTAAGTTTCATAAAAATTTCCCCAAAGTTTTACTCAGTATATTTCTGCCCTCCTCTAGTTCCCTGATATATTATTGTTTCATTCTGGGAAAGCCCAGTCTGCAGCAGACTTTAAAATTGGTCACCTCCAGCCACTTTAAAGTGGGCAGAATTGCCCTGGGCTAGATAGCAATTAGTCTCCCCTCCCTCCCTCCCTCCCTCCCTTTCTTTCTCCCTCCCTTCCTTCCAGATTTTACCTTATCCCGATTAAACATTTAAGTTGAATAGCAGTTGTCTTTGTTCTGATGCCATGCTTGCCAGGCAATCTTCTGATCCTCATGGCTTTCCATCAGCTTACCTGTAAGGACAATGCATTTGGAGGAGATGCAGGGAGCTGCTCCTTGTTACTCAATTTCTTATCGCGTAAATCAGAAAATTGTGAACTCTCTTAGAATAAAGCAGCTTCCAGAATTTGACATCCCTGGGACACTGACAGGAAGGCAGGCCTCGCCCCTTGGCGGAGGAGCAGGGCAGCCTGTTGTCAGGGTCCTGGCAGTCCGTCAGCTGCCTTTCGGAGCCACTCCCGGAATTCATTACACAGCGGTCTTTTTGACTTCTGGGATTTTTACTTACGTGTTACTTCTTTGTGCTTTTTTTTCTAGAGGCATTGTAAAGTATTTTGTTTGTTTTTTCACCACAAACTTTTTGAAAGGAAACTATAGACCTTGAACAACTAGAGTTGGGCCTTGACCTTTTTCCCTCCTAAGAACTGGCGAACCAATCTGAAAATTCTATCAGCTACAGGTCTAGACAATTTAGAAAGATCTAAAGTCCCTAGGTATTGGTCTTTGTTGAAGCTTCTATGCCCCTCTAAGATTGTGTCAAAAAGTATGTGCACTTTTTAACTAGAATTTGAAGAGACTTGTCTATGAGCTCTAATTTTGTATGCCTAAAGAAGGCTCCGTATAAATTACTGCAAATTGTGTATCTTACCAACTTTTTGAGGATTTAGGGTACATATTAGCATATTAAAGATATGTTGCAATAAGAAACTTGTTTAATTTTATATAATCTAGATTTCCTCAAATTATTTGAATTCCTTAGCTTCCAGTCCATCCTCCCTCCCCAGCTTCCTTCCCTGCACCCTCAATTCCCAGATCCCAATTAACAAACATGATTTGGTATGTCAACTAAACACCACCCCTGTTCTCTTTTCCTCCTTTGATTTTTCTGCATCTGATCCTGAAACAGAGAATATGAACCCAGTGATTCTGATATTTCCAAAAATGGTTTGATAGCATTTCCTGAGATAACATTCCAAGAAGAACAGCTTCATGCTTAAAATCATTTGGCCATGATCATTCTTGAGTTTCATATATTTTCATTATTGTTTTAAAATAATCCTCATTATTACAGCATTTAGCACATTAAAAAAAAATTAAGTTTCTGAAATAAAGCCTTTGTAGCTTTGCTGTGTGTTTTCTCAGATGGCCTGAGACTATACTTACGAAATAGCAGAGTAAATATTTTAGTGCCTGCCTGGGGGAAAGTGATGAGTTCAGAGTATGCTGGTGATTGGAATAAAACCGTGTTATCACTTAGCAGCAGGGTCTGGATAAGATCTCTAAATTTTTGACTCCTAGGTTCAGTAATTTTTTTCCACAGTTGTTTATTAACCACTGTTTATTACTGTTAGCCAATTCTTTCGACTCTTCTCCACCCCGCATTTGGTAGGTTGAATCCTTCATTTATTAATGTCTACTTCTGTGCTATTGTGGTAAATAATAAAAAAATGAATCAGGAAAAGTTCTTGCCTGGAGGTGCTCCCAGTTGAGTGGGATAGAGAAATGGAGTGATAAGCACCGGCACCTGAAATGCGTTGGCCCAAATGCTAGAGAACACACACAGAAGCATGCCAGATGTGACATCGCTTGTGGTGGGGACTGTTAGGGAAGCCTTCCCAGTGAGATGGTGCCTTAAAGAATCAACAGGATTCCTGGGAAGAGAGTTCAGGACACAACTGATTTAGGTAGGGATCCATCATGTGAGGGCTTGGAGGTGTGAGAGAGCCAAGTACTTTGGGAGAAGAGAGAGTGATAAGGAAGGCTAGCAGATAAGGCTAGAATGGCAGGCTGGACATAGCACTTGGAGGCCTGACTCCACAGTTTACTAGGCTGTGTGACTTTTATAAGCTTCAGTTCCTTTACAAGGCCATGGTGAGGATGAAATGCAGTCATGAATAGGAAGTGCCACCATCTTAAATCCTCAGGAGAAAAAAGGGAAATCAAGTGAGTAAAGTATAAAATTCCTCCTATATACAGCATTCATTGTACATGAGTTGTCTTTATCATGCAAAACTAATCTGATGTGCTATAGGCAAGTGAGATTTTAAACAAGTGATGCGGTCAACTTGTTATAAAAAGATTTAGAGTAGTCAGCAGAGGAACACATTTATGATACTAAAATACTAGTGTTCTAGACATAAGGATTTGAAGCTTCTCTAATACATTGAGGTGTAAACCCAGTAAGATGACAGTGGAACTGGATATTGTTTCCTTTCAATCTATACTTGACATTGAAGCACAGGAAAGCCTTTTTGGTTCGTTCCATTATCCCTGGATTCTAGTCTAGTTCAGGTGCATATACAGGGGTCTGTATCTTTGTCTTACGAAGGAAGGGTGGGTGTTGGAGAGTAGGTGGCAGGTTTGGGGGAGTGCTTTTCAGCTAAGAATGCCATGTTAGATGCCCCATACTTTTGGCAATAGGGATCTTCTCTAAGTTGGTCTGTTATGATCCCCATTTAGATAAGCAAAAATCTCTTTAACGTATGGAACCATTCTAGATTTCTTTTTTGGTCCAGACTTAGGCTGTGGTAGGCAAATTTCTTAGGGTCAGCACCCACCAAAGCAGCCACTAGAGTTTAATCTGTCCCCTGTGAAGTAGCCTTTTTGTTACATTCCCTGTCTTGTCTAATTGTCCAGGCTATCTTTCTCAAACCAGTACTTTGTTTGACTGCCCCAGTGGTTTTTCAAAGTTGGCATTCAAATGGCTTTAAGCAGACGTACGCAAAACCTTCCTGTTGTTACCTGGCTTGATTCACACACTCGTATTTCCTGCTGGTTTGTACAGGCATTTAAGTGTCATGTGAAAATGGAATGGACCTCATAGATTGGAGAAGTGCACTAGACCTTGTAATAGTACTATCTGCAATGACGGTTCAGAATAAAATAGGGCAACCATGGACTCCATCCAAAGGGGCTTTTTCCTAAAAGTATTTTCCCCAGAAACATACACCGGTTAGGAATTGCTTTAGAATGATGTTTGTTGTGCTTGTTGATGCAACAGTTCATGTTTTTCAAAATTTATATAGTAGAAGCCATTTGTTACTTTAAGAAATATGTTTTATTTACTTATTTTTAGAGAAAGGGAAAGGGAGGGAGAGAAAGAGAGAAACATCAATGTGTGGTTGCCTCTCATGTACTCCCAGCTGGGGAGCTGCATGTGCCCTGACTGGGAATCGAACCAGCAACACCTAGGTTTGCAGGCTGGTGCTCAATCCCCTGAGCCACACCAGCCAGAGCCATTTCTTACTATTTAACTAAACTACATTAATTCTTAAGAGACTTGCATTTATTGGGAATATAACTATTAGGAAAGTCCTGTGGGTTTTATTTAGTAATCAATAAGACAGCAACAGAATAGATTGAACCTTTCTTGTTTTGAATGCTCGTCTAGTACAGCCTTTTGTATACAAAATGTATTTAGCCCTGGCCGGTGTGGCCCGGTGGATTGAGCGCCGGCCTGCAAACTGAGGGGTCTCTGTTCAGTTTCCGGTCAGGGCACATGCCTGGGTTGTGGGCCAGAGGCAACCACACATTGATGTTTCTCGCCCTCTCTTTCTCCCTCCATTCTTTTCTCTCTAAAGAGTGAATAAATTATTTAAGATGAAAAACTCCAAAAAGAATAGGTTGTAGTTCCAGTAACTTATAATAAAGTTGAGTTATATTCTTAGAAGAGGGGAGAATCTGACTCAAAAACCAAATTCATTTTTTTACTGCGGGTTTGGCACTGTCTCTAGGACAACTTTCACAAAAATGAGTCTGCAATATACCATTTCTGTGATAGATTTCACAAAAATAGCATTCCAGAGTAAAATAAGTAAAATTTTTAAAAAAGTAAAATTAAAGAGGAAAAAAACTGCTTAATTTGAAGCTGACAGGAGGCAGTAATTAAATGGTGAATTGTCTGGATGTGAGGGAGAAAAAAGTACACGTTGGTGGTTACAGAATAGACAGCGGGAATATTAAGAAAAATAAAGGAAATGGAGAAGCCAAAGAACTTATATGTGTGACACATGGACATGAACTAAGCGGGGCACTGCTGGAGAAAATAGGGTACTGGGTTGAGGGGGGCAAAGAGGGGGAAATTGGGACAACTGTAATAGCAAAATAAATAAAATATATTTAAGAAAAAATCTTAGGAAAAAATTCTATAAAATGTATTTATATTTTATATACAAAATATAAATTGAGTGTGGAGTCATATTGGTGCTCCCTTACCATTATTCAGCCCACATTTTGCCAGCACAAAATTAATTTGTATTGGATGCATCCTTCTTTCTTTACTAATATTGTATTATTTATAATGTGAAAAATTTGGATTATCTTAACTATTAGGATAGAATTTTCCTTAGTAGGAAGCAAATGATTTCTAGAGTTTGTTACAAGGGAAAAAAGTTGTTTTTCCTTACTGAGTAATTTGTGTTTATATGTTATTGCAGCCTCTGTTGCTATGGCAATGACGGCAGGGACTACAGCCACCTTCCCTATGAGCAACCATACCCGGGAAAGAGTGACTGTGGCCAAGCTCACGTTGGAGAATTTTTACAGCAACCTAATTTTACAGCATGAAGAGAGAGAAACCAGGTATACTAACGGCTAGTCAAAACATTCTGTTTAATTAAACAAGCTGTTAATGCAAGTGGAGTGTAAACATGTTGCTCATTAATATAAATATTATAGATCTCTGTGTTATTTTTCCTGTTCTGACAATGGACCTAGCTCTTTGTTTTATTTTTGCAGAATAGGTTCTTGCCCTGTGTATCCATATACTTATTTGAAATGTCAGTTGATGTTTTAAACAAAACATTTTCTACTATGAAATTATGATACAGCTTTTTACTTGCTTTTAGAGAGATGCATTATGAATAATTGACTTTAATCCAAGAACATTTATAGTGTTGTATATACATAAGTGGGAATAGAAGAATTAAAAATGAAAGACATGCTCTTAAGCCTTCAGGAAAATTATAGTAAGGGAGATAATGCATATGCATACTACATGAAAGAGTGAAAAAGGTCATTAAGAGAAAAGCAAAGGAAAGAGATTCTTTTGTCTAAGGCCACTGGCAGGGCTTCATAAATGCTGGTGGCATTTAAACAGGGCTCAAAAGAAAGAGTGCTATTGATACATACATAAAAGGGAGAAGAAGAAAGGAGACGAGCAGGAGGAAGGATTAGAGACAGAAGAAACCACCTTCAGTGCTAGGTCAGGCACTCTCCAGTTTAGCCCAAGCTGGATGGCAGCATTTCCTGCAGGCCTTGGGTGCTTTGTCAGTGTAGCTGTTCGCAGGGTAGTGGATGGCCTACATGAGTCTGCAACAGAAGAATCACATGTTTGCAGGTGTTTCTCTAGAAGAGTACTTTAATTGTGAGGTATAGAATGGACTATGGGAGGAGGATTAGAAACAGGAAAGGCTAGTGATTCAGTCCAAGAAAATATTTGGAAAGGAGACTTGAATTAGGATTGTGATAGCAACAATAAAAAAGAATTGACTTGTAAGAAATATTGAGGGGAAAAAAAAAAAAAAACATGGAAACTTGTCAGATATGAAATGTGAGAGAAACGAGTCAATACTTGCTCAGAAAGCCATGCCTGGGTAAACAGTGGAGCAACTCAAGTGAGATTGGGCTCCAGAAGAAGAATTGGGTATTGAACTTAAACTTGGACAGGTCTCACTGCAGATTAGACATCACTGAGGAGAGAACTAGAACTAGAAGATAGAATAGTTATTCAGAAACCCACCTAGGGAGACAAAGAAAATATGAATGAGTTAAGAAATGTAGAGACTAGTGGCAAAAGCTAATGTACCTTTAATCAAAGTTCCTAAAGGAAGAGAAGAAAGAATGGAGCAGAGGCAAGTTAAACTAAGAGTTTGTCATCAGAAAAAATTCCAAAAGATTCAATTTAGGCAGAAGGGAAGTGATCACAAACAGATGATTAAATGTAAATGATTGGATAAATCCTAACAACAATAGAATGCAAAAGCAACAATTATAATGATGTCTTAGATATTTTTAAAAAATAGAATCAAATTTTTTTTTTAAAGATTGTATTCATTATTTTTAGAGAGAAGGGCAGGGAAGGAGAAGCATCAATGTATGGTTGCCTTTCACCTGCCTCCAGCTGGGGACCAGGCTGGAGACCTGGCTTGCAACCTGGTTATGTTCCCTGGCTGGGAATTGAACCAGCGACCTTTGGGTTTGCAGGCCGGTGCTATTCCACTGAGCCACACCAGCCAGGGCAGAATTGAAATATTTTCTAACAGTCGACTGTCAGTCAGAGGGAAGTGGAGTTAAAGTGTTCTTAGGTATCTTTATATTTCTGGAATAGAGATACAGCATTGGGTAAAGATTAATTTCAGACTTTGACAAATTAAGAGGACAAGTAATTTCCAGGGTAGCCACTAAAAGAATAAAAATAAAATTTTGGAACTTCCAAAGTGTAGAAGGAAAAAAATAAAATGAGGTGGAAAAAAATCAGTCTAAAAAAGGCAAGAGAAAATCAAATAGAAATCACAAACCAAGTTAGAAATTAACCCAAACATGTAAGTAGCTACACTGAATGTGAATGTAAGAAAGTCTCTGGAAGTGATCAAATCATTAAGGGAAGGGAGTAAAGTAGAAGAGAACCAAGGAAAGAAAGACCTGTGTTTTTTGGAGGCAGGCACTTGCATTACTTTAAAATTACAGAACTTTAAAGATTCACTCTCTTTTCTTGCTGAAACCATAAAGCAATTCAGTTTCCCTTCTATTTCCAAACAAAGGAGAGTAAGAATAAAAGTACTTGCTGTTATTTAAAAGAGAAAATGTCTCAGCCTGGTGGCACCATGGAAGTCGTGTTGACAGTTTATACTACACTTTGTAAAGTATATCATTGTCTAAGCACCATATCTACACCTGAAACTAATATTGAATTTAAACTGTAATTGAAAAATAAAATAGTAATTGCATTATTAAAATAATATTAGAAAAATATATAATAAAAATTTGATACTTTAAGAAAACACGTGATGAATTTTTAAGGCTTAACTAAATTGGATAAATACATAAGATGAATAAAAGTACCAAAGAATACAGAGGGGAGCAAAAAGGGGATGGATGTAATACAACAACAATAAAATTAAATTTAAAAAAAAAGTACCAAAGAATAAAATGTCTGAGTATTTTAGGAGGAAAATTATTTTTTAAACAGTTAAAAGAAAGTCATAGGTGTTCTTGCTTAGTTATGGTGCAAATGAATGAAAGTTACTTTCTCTGTCCCCTGAATGAGGGATGATGATGACTTCATGAAGTACTAGTCTTGGCAAGGGAAGGTGGTAGTGGAGATTTGGCAGAAGAATAGAGTTGCTTGTATGTTGCTATCCCTCCTAGGTTAATGATCCTCTTACTCTTTGGATTCTTTCTGCAGAGGAAAGGAGGCAAAGTCATTCAACAAACAGCTCTAAAGTGCCCAGAGGTATATGATGTTAGGTGCTTATTCCATTCTAAGGTTGGGCTTAAGGGAATCATATGTAAACAAAAGATGAAAATCAGTGTAAGTACCAAGGTACCTATTATAAATCTGAAGAAATGGAGTAAGAATATGTTATTCGGCCTACCTTCTCCATTTGGGTGCTGACTTACGAATAAGCATTAGACATTTCTGCCAGGAATTTTCCTAAGGAAAGAAAGAGAAGATAATACAACAGTAATAAAATTAAATTAAAAAAAAAAAAAGAGAAGAGGTCTTAATGGACTAGGAAAGAACTTACTTTTGGACATACTGTTATAAATAACAAATACCAAATAATATGTATGGTTATTTTCAATCTTCAGTCCCTATGCCCATGTAAATAAATACTGGAAAGTTAGTCTTTTTGTAGTATACTTCAAAACTAATTAGGAAGAGTTTTCTCGGGTTTATTTTTAGGAAAAACTAATACAATAGAAGTAAAATACTTAACTATTCACTTAGAATTAGTTGCAAAATTTGTATCACAACCATTTCTCTCGGTACTAGTTCATGTACACTGTCCCTGTACCATCCTCCCCACCCCACAATGCTTACTTAGCTGTACTAGCTGTAAGGGTACCATTTAAAAATAATGAATAATTGGCCTGGCTGGTGGCACAGTGGATAAGGTGCTGGCTTGCAAACCCAAAGGTCGCTGGTTCGATTCCCAGCCAGGGCACATGACCAGGTTGTAAGCCAGGTCTCCAGCCAGGTCCTTAACTGGAGGGCATGTGAAAGGCAACCATACATTGATGTTTCTCTCCCTGTCTGCATCTCTCTTCCTTCCCCTCTCTCTGAAAAAATAAAATCTTAAAAAATAATAATGAATAATTGAGCTTGGCTGTACCTTGGAAAGTAAATGTTCTGGTAGTTAACGGGTTACATTTTATGTACATAGATGACTTTCTAATTTGTAATTAATAATAGAATAAAATATACCCAATTGCATTGAACATCTTTCCTTGATTAATTAGGAAATTAAGCTTAGACTTTAAATGTAGAATATAAACAAGCTCATTTAGGTAATAAGTATTAGAATTGGGATTTAAACAGATACTTACCTTAAAGATTTATACTTCTAGTTACTTTAGTTACATATATATATGTGTATATATATATATATATAATAAAAACATGATAAATGTTTATGATTTTGGGGTTTGAACATTAGAAAACAGTTTTTCTTCTTAGAACATTAGTCATCTTTACTAACAATTCATTTAGGCAATTTTAGAAGTAAGTTTGCCAATATGAGAAAGCTAAATCTGAATTGGGTTTATATTTTGAGAAAGAAAACTATACATAGTGATTATTTTTGATTCAGTTTGAAAGGCTTTTTAGCATAACAAATTGAAGTGGTAAACTGGAATAAATAAGTATGCATTTTAAAAATGGGAGTGTTAGGAATGTATCTAAAATATAATTTTTTTTTGTTTGTTTTTGGTTAAGACAGAAGAAATTAGAAGTGGCCATGGAAGAGGAAGGATTGGCAGATGAAGAGGTAATGTTAGCTGTAATTACTGTAATTGTAGTTAACAGGACTGTTGTATATACTTGAATGTTGTTGAGACAGTGGATCTTAAATGTTCTCACTACAAAAAAAAAAAGTTATGTGAAGTGACATATTAACTGATCTTATTGTAATCATTTTGTAATAGATATATGGATCAAATCATCATGTTGTATACTTTAAACTTACACAATGTTATATGTCATTTGTTTCTGAATAAAGCTGGGGGGAAATCAATATAGTATACTGTACAAAAGCAACCCAAGTAACTTTTATGTTTATTGATGTCATGATTTTACAGCTTAGATGATATGTATTTTATTGTTTGAATGTGGGATTCTTTGTTGTTATGATGGATATCTTTAAAAGGAAGCAGCTTTTTAAAAAATTCCAAGGACAGATTTAGTGAAAGGTGTCAGCAAGGCTGCTCTGACAGAAGGCGTCTGCAGTATTCTAGGACAGTGAAATAAGAAAAGAGATTCCCAAGATGAACCAATCAATTGCCGAATGTCTCAAATATTTTTCTAAATCCAGTTTTCTAGGCAGTGTCACAACCTTCATTTATATGATTGTATGTTTCACCTGAACAATACCTCCCCACAATGCGTCTTTCTTCCTCTCTTAGCTGCACTCCCAACTTCTGTGCATTGCAACCAGAGTTAATTGTCCAAAAACAAATGGGATCACATCACTGTTTTTTCTCTTAATACCCTTATAGGCTCCTCAGTGCTCTCAGGGTAAGACCCCTTACTGGCCTTTGCTAATCTCTCTCCAGCCTCCTCTCTTGCCACCTCACTGCCATGCTAACCAAGATTGAATTACTTTAATTTCCACACTCTTGCCCATGGACCATGTCACATGTTATTTCTGCTGCTTGGAACTTCCTTCTTCTGCCTCTCACTCCCATTATTCTTCAAAAAGCTTTAGGTCTCGCTTTCAGCGTCCGTCCATGGAGAAACCTTCCCTAATCTGAGGCACTCCTGCATTCTACACAGCACCGTCCCTGCCCCTGTGGGAGCCATAAAGTACCATCTGCCTAGAGGAGAATCTCCGCACTTACTTACTTAGTATTACATCTCCAAAGCTGGCAGAGGGCTAGAATAAATATTTATGAACAATAATGGATCTTTCCCTCAGGAGTTTACAAATTAGGACAGATTACATACATCTGTGTAAAATGTGTGAATGATAGAATGTAGCAAAACTTTGAAAAATGCAAAGATTTTCCCTCCTAAATTAGGGAAATCAGAAAATATTTTATGGGAGATGCACCAGTTGATTTGAATCTTAAAAAAGTACTTAGCGGCCCTGGCTGGTGTGGCTCAGTGGATTGAGAGCCAGCCTGTGAACCAAAGGGTCGCCAGTTTGAATTCTAGTCAGGGCACATGCCTGGGTTGCAGACCAGGTCCCCAGTTGGGGGCCTCCCTGAGGCAACCACACATTTGATGTTTTTTTTCCGCCTTTTTCTCCTTCCCTTCCCCTCTCTCTAAAAATAAAGGTTTTTTTTTAAAAAACTTATCATTTAATAAAAACGGTAGTTAGAAATTATATGAGTTGAAGTAGATATACAAAGTGATGAATATACATGCACAGTAATGAATAATAAAGACTGCAATGAAGGAAATAAGGTAACTTGACAGCATATAGTGGAAAGCTAGGCTTGGAATAGTTTATCAAGAAATGTATACTTTATTTTTATTTTCTAGGCAATAGGGAGATAGATACAGCTAGATCAATTAGCTTAACAATTTTCAATGATTAGAAAAGAATTTATATAGTATTTAATTTCTTAATATATTTTATTGATTATGCGATACAGTTGTCGCAATTTTTGCCCTTTGTCAAAAGGCCAGTGTCACCCCCTCCACCTGGCACCTCCTCTATTCCTTCTGGCAACTCCCCCTCTTAGTTCATGTCTGTGGATCATAATGTATAAATTCTTTGGCTACTCCATTTCTTACACTGTTTTTTAACATCCCCCTGTCTATTCTATATGTACCAATTTGTACTTCTTAATCCCTGTACCTTTTCCCTCATTTTCTCCTCCCCCTTCCGGCTAATAACCCTCCAAACGCTCATCATATCTATGATTCTGTTTCTGTTCTGCTTGTTTGCTTAGTGTGTTTTTTAGATTCAATTGTTGATAGATGCGAATTTATTGTCATTTTAATGTTCATAGTTTTGATCTTCTTTTTCTTAAATAAATCCTAAGATGGTTGCAGGCCCTTTGAGAGGAGTTGCGTTAGAATTCCGCAGTTTTTTCCTCAGCCCCAACCCCCACTAGTTTTTCAGCCAAAAGTTCTGGGGACTTATCTTCCTTACTCTGGAACTCTGTGCTGGGTGGTCTAGGGTGGGGCTGGGATCCTTCACTCCTAAGATATTTCTCCTGGTTTTTATCTACCACATGTGGGTGTGGGATCATCTGTTGCATATCTCAGCTTCTCAGCCCCTCCTACCATCACAATGAACATGACTTCTTTAATTCCTTGGTTGTCAGACTTCCATACAGCTAGATTGTTTGGTGATTCTGGGTCATAGCTTTTTTGTAGTTTAGTTGTAATTTTTGCTGTGGTTGTGCAAGGAGGTGAGCCATGTTTACCTACACCTCCATCTTGATGGAGGTCTATAGTATTTAAAAAATATTCTTCCAAATGATGATGTGAAATCAAAGCATTATCTAATCTTCCCTGCACTTTTCCTAGGATTGTACCTGTTTGTGTTTTATATTTGCAGTATTAAATCAAATAAAAAATTATGTGATTTATACCAAAGGTGATTACTTGAAGCTGTTGACTCAGTCTAAAAAACTCATATTTTTTACTGTTTTTCAATCTCATTTATATTCTTTAAATTTTAAGTAGAAAGGTAATGGTTTCCTCTATATTTCAGTCTATAGAGAAAAAATAAGGCTAAGCACATCTTTCCTCATTTTTATTTATTAGTATTAATAATTTTCTTATTAACCTTATAATTGTATATTAATACACATTATACGTCATTATTATTGATACAGAAATCTTATGCATAAGATCGTGATTTGAAATCTGGAGGGGAAATTACAAAAGCAGATGCCCCAGGCTAACAAGTTGCATAAATGAGAGAAGTTGGCTAGGTAGGTTTTATAAATGTCACCTTAGGTTACATTATTTTGATCTAACATACTTTGCTTGCATATTCAATTCATAAGAATAATTTTGTTTTACTTCTGAAAAGCAAAATTTTTTCTTTTTCTAAAATATTTGGTCCTCACAGTTTATCGTTTGATAAAGTCATACTGCAATTCACTTGACTGAAAACAAAACAAAACACAGCAGGACAGTAGCAGCTCGTTTATGCACCTCACCTGGTGCCTGGCCTCATTGGGGAAGGCTGACTAATTAGAGAACCAGCACCCCACAAAAGGGGATGTCACTCTGCCTGGTGCTTTTCAAGAGAAGCTGGAAGTCTGGACTTATATGTGAAATCACCTGCTTTTAAAAATATTGACATGTAATTGAAATAAAAAAAAATAACTTGCAGGCCAAGCCTATGTCTGTAAATTGAACAGTGTGTAGCTTCCAATTGGCAGCATCTTGTCTGTACCAGGGAGTACTAAGTACATTAGAACTATGTTCTTTAATTCTTCTAACCTGTAGAAAAATAGGAGATAATTTTTCTCCTAAAAAAATAGTCAATGACCTACAATAAATTTATAAAGCTAAAAATTTTCAGTAAAGATATTTTAATTTCACAAGTGATTATTGTTGGGCCCCAGGCAAGGTTATGTCATATTTTATAAAAAAGACATACTTTCTCAACCTAATATAAAAAAATGTTGGAACTGTCTTTATGTTCTATTAAAATAAGAATCTAGGGCTTTTTTTACTGAAAATGATTATTGTTGGGCCCCAGGCAAGGTTATGTTGTATTTCATAAAAAAGACATACTTTTTGATCCTAATATAAAAAATGTTGTAACAATCTTTATGTTCTATTAAAATATGAATCTAGGTTTTTTTTTAACTGAAAACTAGTATTCATCTTTAACTTACTCTATATTAGAAAATTATTTGTAAAGTTACTTGTGAAGACTAAAACCATGAAAAGCATACATCTTGAGGTCAACTTGCTAGCTAAACCCTTTCATATCCCAAAACTCCTGTGTATATTTATACAAAAACTGCGAACCCTGGTGGAGAGTATGAGGAACACCCATTTGAGAAGGAATGGAGAACAGAAGCAAGTGATACATTTTTATCTTAACACAGGAAAATCCCATTAAATGTGGGATATTATTTACTTGAATGGAAAACCAGTAAAGTACCACAAAAGAGAGACACAAAATGTTGACTTTGTCCACAGATGTTTGATGTTTTCTTTGGAGAGAAAAGAAATGATTACCACAAAAATTTTACTTGCTTTTCAAGGCAACTTAATTGCTACAAATCATGAGCAGATATGTCAACATGTTTTTCCCCCCCCAGACATTTTTTAATATAAAAAATTTAAAGCTACCTCTGGACTATATAACATAGGACTTAGAGATTTAAGACTAACATCATGAGGTAGATTTTTGTAAGATTGTATATCTACACTTGGGATTCTCCTTTTTTTGCCATTAAATAGCTGTGTCCAACACATAAACATTGTTTACTTGCTGCATCGCACAACCTATCAAATATTAATAAACATTATTCTCTTAGCTGCCTCTCTCATCTGCCAATTTTGAACCTAATTTATGAAACCTTATAACCTTTTTCATTCAGATTAAACAAGTTTCTGAAATTATATATAATTGTACTGTTTCATGACCCATAAAGTCAGAAGTCCAGAATGTCTCTCAAAATTCAATATTTATTCATTTAAGTAATTTGAGGGGGGAAATGTTTTTTTAACTGCTTTGAAAGACAGTACTACAGTGCCACCGTGTGGCCTTTTTAATTATAGTCTTAAATCTAAAACTACTTTTTTTGATCTTTTTGTTTTACTAGTAATTCAGTTTTAAACTGTTATTCAAAAGGCATTTTTAAACAGAAAAGTCTTTACTGTTTCCACCATTGATGTGCCTGAGTGTAACTTCATTTAGCTACTTAAAGATGGTTAGTTCGAAGGCATAATTTCTTAATTGTATCCTCTTAGATTGACTTTGTTAGAAGTATCATACTTCCATTGTATTGATATACATATTTACATATTCCTAATTAACAGCTTACCCTTTGGAAAACATAGACACAAGGGTAGGTCAGGACTATTTACTAGTTATACTTTGAGCTGCATGTTTCTGATTTTGACTTGTCCCCTCTTCAGAACTGAGCCACAGAAAGCTTGATAGGGTTCAGTTGAAGATTAACAGGGGTTTAATTTTTTTTACTGATATTGTTTTCTCCCTCTGTGTTACCTCTCACAGAATTTTGTTTGGCGAAGGGGGTGGGAACAAAATATATTAGGTTGGCCAAAAAGTGTGTATGTACGGTTTTTTCCGTAAGACGTATTTTTCATTTTCACCAACAACTTGATTGATTTGGATATTGGAGTATGTTGGCCATCTCCTGAGTGGTATAACATTGATTGCTCTCAATTAAGGTCTTGATTTGATTGCTGTCAACTTCAGCTGGTCTACCCAGCCATTGAGCATCGTCCAACAAGAAATCTCTAGTAGGAAACTTCATAAACCACTTTTGACATACTCATTCATACACTATACAAACCATTTTCTCTGTGTTTCATTTGCATTTTTACCTTTCTTGAAATAATATACCATAATATGCTGAAAATGTATATTTTCTTCCATCTTCATTATTAAAATGGCTACACAAAAATTCACCAATCTTGATGATATTTTTGTAATGCATGCTGATATGACAGCTGTCACAATACAATTAACAAAATTGTTTCAAATGAAGTCAAAGACAACTAAGTGCTACTTGTGTCATTTTATGGAAAAAAAACAAAACATTTTGGTTAACACAATAGAACAATGAAACAAATGCCCATTACAAATGTAACTTGAAGGTATTTCATGTTTCTTATTAAAGCTAGTTTTTGTGATCTCTGGAGAATGAAGTATGAGATTCCTGACTTGACTATTTTAATGGATTCTTTGTGTAATTATTTTTGTTGCAATTTCATATTTTTAGGAAGTTGTGTGTCAGGTTTTAAGCAGTTTATTAAAATTTGTCCAAGAATAAATTCTACCATAAGCGAATCTCGACCAAAACACTATTGTCTTATCTTGGTGTCACAAGTCTCAGTAGTTGTGACAGCAGCCGTGCAATTTAGGGAAGTGAAGCAAAGTAGATTTCTTGACTGTAAAAATCAATATGGGAATACAACTAGCATTTCCTAAAGTTTAATTTTTATTTTTGAATTAAGTTAGCACAAGATGAAAGAATATGGTGAATTAGTTAAGATGAAATATTTAATGGAGTGTACCTCAAGAATAAAGATTTATCAATAGTTAAAAATATTTTTAAAGGTTTTCTTTAGATTGTTTTATTCTGTCCATGCTTAAGTGTTTGATTTTGGTAAGTTATAGCACCAGCATATAATATATAAAATACTTAACCCCTA
Organism: Noctilio leporinus; assembly: GCA_004026585.1. Lineage (NCBI taxonomy): Eukaryota > Metazoa > Chordata > Mammalia > Chiroptera > Noctilionidae > Noctilio > Noctilio leporinus. Next base: position 24,786 of record PVIW01010890.1, on the reverse strand, counting down.
TTTTTATGTGTCTTATCTTTTAACTGCAGGTTTCATTTGAAACAATCTGATTTTAAAGTCATGTTTTTAAACTGTCTTTCTCTCTTTTTTTTTCTTAATAGAAAAAGTTACGCCGATCACAACATGCCCGCAAGGAAACAGAGTTTTTACGGCTTAAGAGGACCAGACTTGGCTTGGATGACTTTGAGTCTCTGAAAGTTATAGGAAGAGGAGCGTTTGGAGAGGTGTGGTTCTTTTTTAAAGTCACTGCTATTGAAATATATATTTTAAGATAGATTAAAATAGTTTAATTGGAATAGAATTCCTTAAATATCATGAATGGCAAATTGCAGCACTGTTTTCTTTAAAACAGTTACTACTAAATAAATAGTAGTGACTGTTTAACATTTATCATGTGATCAATTTTTACATTCTAGGTACGGCTAGTGCAAAAGAAAGATACAGGCCATATCTATGCAATGAAGATACTGAGAAAAGCTGATATGCTTGAAAAAGAGCAGGTATGTTCTTTCACACGTTAACCAAAGGAATATCCACTGACAAAGTGTGAATATCCACTGACAAAGTGTTAGAATAAGTGTTGAGATTGGAATTTTTAGAAAGAAATCTACGCATTTTACTATGTATTAATTGATAGACTGTTTCATTGTTTCTCAATTGTTATAGTTAACATTTTTTCTAAATGTATCATCTAAATATGTATTAGCCTTTTCAGGCTGCTATAATAAAATACCCCAGACTGGGTGACTTAAACAACAGAAATTTATTTTCTTAATAGTTCTGGAGGGTAGAAGTATAAAATAAAGGTCCTGCCAGGGTTTGGTTTGTGATGAGGGCTCTCTTCCCGGCTTACAGAGAGCGAGGAGGGAGAGAGAGGGAGATGGGGAGACAACTCTGATGTTGCTTCTTTCTTTCTTTCTTTCTTTCTAAGGTTTTATTCATTCTTTTTAGAGAGAGGGGAAAGGAGGGAGGAAGAAAGGGAGAGAAACATCAATATCTGGTTGCCTTTCACATGCCTCCAGCTGGGGACCTGGTTGGAGTCCTGGCCTACAACCCAAGCATGTGCCCTGACTGGGAATCAAACCAGCGACCCTTTGGTTCCCTTTGGTTCACAGGACCCAAGCTCAATCCACCGAACCACACCAGCCAAGGCTTTGATGTCTCCTCTTATAAAGACACCCATCTCCCTTCCCCCATTCAACTGACTTAACCTTAAAGTCCTCATCTCCAAATTCAGTTATACTCAGGGTTTGGGCATTATCATCGGAATAGTTCTCAGCACCCTCAGTCCCTGTCAAATATCAGAAAAGCAAGACCAGTCTCCTGAGAATTTGCTGATTTTGATTTTATATATTTCCAAAATCTGTAACCACTCTGAAGGTCTCCACAGTGGGGCCAGGGAGGAAGGTGGAGCCTCTCTGTCCCTAATGTTTTATTTCAGCCTTCTAGTGCCCACCTGAAGCATACTTTGTTATTACAGCAGTATAATTTTTTTCAGCAATATAATTTTTATTTAAACATGGCCCTCTTGAATTTTCACTGCATTCTTTTACTTTATTTCTATTTCATTTATCCATCAAGTATGCATATGTTCTAGGTTCTAGGAATACAGTGGTTAACAGAATTGACCTGATCCTTGTTCTTTTATACTAGTGGGGAAATAGGCAGACAATTATTTCCAACAATCATGACTGGTAAGTCCTATGAAGAAAGTTTTTATAAAAGAATAAAGTGATGCAGTTGCTCTAGGCTTAGGGGGAGGCATTAGCTCGGGGAAGGTTTCTCTTAAGAGGGAATTTTTGATGAGAAGCTGAATAATGAGAAAGGATGGCATATAAAGACCTGGCAGAACAGATACCAGGTGGCAAATGCAGAGGCCCTGCGGCGAGAATAACCAGCCTGAAAGAAGAGAAAGAAGCCATCATTGCTAAAATTCAGTGAGGGGAAGAGTGGTCGGAGATGAAGTGGGAGAGGCAGGCAGGGACCAGACTCTGGGCTTTGAAGACCAGGATATGGGACTTGGGTTTTCTTCTGAACGCACTGTGAACATACCGGTTCTGTTAGACAGGGGAGTGGCGTATGTCTGATGTTTTACAAAGCTGAATCAACTCCTTTGCTTGTTGATAGTAGAAAGAAAAGTTGAAGCAGAGAGACCAATGGAAAGATTGTAGCAGTTCTAGCCAGGATATGATTGTGGCTTATAATAGGGTTATAGCAATAAAACTGGAGAAAAGTCAGGCAGATTAAGTACGTGTTTCAGTGAAAGAGCCAGCAGGACTTTTTGTGATATACTACTCTATGTTGGAGGATGAGCGAAAAGGCAAGGGTAATGAGGGAAAATCAAGGATAATACCTAAAGTTTTACTTAGGAATGGGGTGCAGGATGATGTCATTATCTAATTTAGAAAAGATCGAGGAGTCCTGGTTGGTGTGGCTTGGTTGGGTGTCATCCCGAAAACTGAAAGGTCGTGGATTCAATTTCTGGGCAGGGCACATGCCTAGGTTGCGGGTTTGGGACCCACTCAGGGTATGTAGGAAAGGCAGTCGGTCAGTGTTTCTCTCCCATCGATGTTTCTCTCCCGTCGATGTTTCTCTCCCTCCCTCTTGTCCTTCCCCTCTCTTTTTAAAGATGGAGGAAGGAACAAATTTACAGTTTGAGCTGCCTGTTAGATATCCAAGTGGAGATATTAAGTTGACATTGACTAAAATGTGGGAGAAGTTTGGCTAGAATATAACTTGGAAGTTGTCAATATATCGATAATATTTAAAGTTATAGCACAAGATGTGATTGCCGAGGGAGTGGATATAGATAGACAAGAAAAGAGGGCTTGGACACAAGCCCTGGGGACACCAGCAGAGGAGAAACCAGCAAAGGAGACTAATCTGTGTCCTTACGTGCCTGGGGCCAGAATTCATAGTGGTGCAATGACTATGAAATAATGATGAAAATAGCAAAAGGATAAAATCAAATCTTATTGTTAGTCTTTCAAGAAAGAATGTATAAATGTATTAATGCAAAAATACCTGAAAATTGATTCTATGAACTCCACAAATTACTCAGTTGATAAAATATTCCAGCCTATAAAAAGGATTTGTAGTAATTATGTGTCTGACAAAATTTGCTATAGATCATATTTATAGATGTTATAGAGGTTTTATGTGGTAACAAAATAATATAAAGTTATTACAAATGTTTTTACTTCTTCAGACAACCAAATGGTAAAGACCAAGTTGGCTCCTTTCTTTTGACTAACTACTAACAAGGACCCTGACTTGGTCATACTAATTTATATAGCATTTCTCACTATTAATTTTTAAGAGCCAGACTAGGGCCCTAAATTTGAAGACAAAGCCAAGCTCCTTGCCTAGGAGGAGAATGTGGTCAGGCAGGTTTTAGACTAGTCATTTTTCTACTGCAGAGGCCTGAGCTTCCCTAATATACCTGTGAATCCCACCTTTTTAGACCTAAAGATGTAAGCTAAACTAAACTGTTTCCTGAGGTTCTCCATATTTAATGAGAATATGAACATGCATATATGTTTCAAATCTTTTCTAAAACTCCAGCTTTCCTTTGTGACTTCTAAGGAAATGGATGGATAATTATTAGAGGTAAGCTTGAAAAATGTGTAATGTGTTACAATTATTTTTTCAAAATACATTCATCTAGGTGGCTCATATTCGAGCAGAAAGAGATATTTTGGTAGAAGCAGATGGTGCCTGGGTGGTGAAGATGTTTTACAGTTTTCAAGATAAGAGGAACCTTTATCTAATCATGGAATTTCTCCCTGGAGGTAAAAGCAACCATAACAGCAGTGACAGATTGACAGAAGCAAATCACTATGTGTAATTATAATCTGATCAATTAGTTTACTTTTATATTCCTAGCTCTGAGGTTTTACATAGTCCATCGTGGTTTTCCAGTAGTTCCTCCCATAACAATGCTAATTTTGACCACAAATCAGATTTTTTCAAAGGAATGATAAAGTTGGCACATTTTAAGTACTATCATTTTGGTTTACTATGTGTAATTAGTTACAATGTTGTTTTTTTTTAGTTACAATGTTTTAAGTTTAGAATTAACAAGTCACTGAAGAAAAAGACAACCCAATGGGCAAATGATAGACATCATATTGAAGAGGAGTCTGGCTAGTGTGTAAATATATAGGAAAATGTTCACTTCACATGTATTCAGGGAAATGTAAATATAAGCAGGAATGAGATACTATTTCACGCCCATCTGATTAGTGAAAACACTGAGTCAGATGAGACTGTGGGGAAACTGGCCTCTCATATATGTAAGTTAATCTACAACTTACGGAGAGCAATGCATCCTTAGCAGTCAAGTGGAAAATGCAGGTGTCCTACAATCTCGTTCCACCACCAGCTGTGTTCTCTAGAGATTCTCCCCAACACCCATGTACAGAAGACCTATAAAAGGATGCTCATTGCAGCATAGTGAAAAACTGGATGCAAGATAAATGTCCACCTATAGGAGAATGGATAAATAAAATGTGGCATAATTACATGATGAAATATTTTACGGTAATTAAAGTCAGGAGCTATTTTTTAGGAATAAGATCTCAGAAGTAAGCTGTGTGATTATGTATGCAGTTGATATCATTTATGTAATTTTAAAGACCTACAAAAGACTATAAATCCATAGGTTAATATGTATTGTATATGAAAACATTTAAAAAATAAGCTGGGAGATACACATTAAGCCAAATGCATAATGCTGCTTACTCGGCAAAAAGGGGAAGAGGAGTAGACTGGGGATGGAGGACAGCATTTCTCTTTTTTTTTAAGATTTTATTTATTATTTTTAGAGAGAGGGGAATGGAGAGGGGCAGAGAGGGAGAGAGACATCAATGTATGGTTGCCTTTTATCTGCCTCGGGCTAAGGACCTGGCTGGAGACCTGGCTTACAACCTGGTTATGTTGCCCTGGCTGGGAATCAAACCAGCAACCTTTGGGTTCTCAGGCTGGTGCCTTATCCACTGTGCCACAAGCCAGGGCTTTCTATGTTATTTTTTTAAAAGAAGTTTTAAACCAGGTTGCAAGCCAGGTCTCCAGCCAGGTCCTTAGCTGGAGGCAGGTGAAAAGCAACCATACATTGATGCCTGTCTCCCTTCCCTTCTCTATGGAAGTAATAAATAAAGTCTTTAAAAATAAAAATAAAATAAAATAAAAATGATGAATAAAATCTTTAAAAAATAAATAAAAATAAAAGTCTTGAAGACTTTCAAGATTCAAAGTCTTGAATCATGAGAATATATTAACAATTGTCAATTTTGAGTTGTAAGTTCACCAGTGTTTATTCTTTACCTCCTTTTAAAGAAAAAAATTACTTGAAAATAATAGAATGTCTAGAGGTGAGTCTCTGAGTGGAATGATGTCCTATTTTTGCTAACCCAGAGAGCTCTGAGTGTTTTGAAACTTGAATTTGAAAGAATATGTCCTATTTCCAGGTGTTCTTATTGACTTATTTTCTAGTTTGCCATGCTTTTCTCAGAAACTTATTCTGGATATTGAGTGCTAGATATCACTTCATTATATTTCTTCTTTGATTTGATCTTACATATTTTCTATCATAAACCCATTAAATGTCATAAAACTTTTGCTGATACAATGTCACTCTTTCTTTGGCCCCAGAGATGGTTGGAGGCACACTGGGTGGATCAGAAAACGCAAAAATCAAGCGTACATTATATAGCTACAAAGAAAGCTTTTGAGGCATTAAAAATGATATATGATATTTATTTTCCTTTATTTTTCCCTTATAGGTGACATGATGACATTGTTAATGAAAAAAGATACCTTGACAGAAGAGGAAACACAGTTCTATATTTCAGAGACTGTTCTGGCAATAGATGCAATCCACCAGTTGGGTTTTATCCATCGAGATATTAAACCAGACAATCTTTTGTTGGATGCCAAGGCATGTGAATAAACTGGTGAATTATTAGGTTACTAAGTATCTTATGGGGAAATAGAGCTGCTTTGTGATTGGGAATTGACAACTGCAATTTATTTTATTGCTAAGCTACAATATGTTATTTCATGGAATAATACAATCATAAAAATTTATGATATTCATCTGTACGTATTATAAATTAAGAATTTTTATAATAATTGAATTTAAAAATGTTTATAATAAACCTTTGTTTCAAAGTTAATAGCCATACAACCACTAATTTTACTAGGTTTTTTGTTTTGTTTTGTTTTGTTTTTTTTAGGGTCATGTAAAATTATCTGATTTTGGTTTATGCACGGGATTAAAGAAAGCTCACAGAACTGAATTTTACAGAAACCTTACACACAATCCACCAAGTGACTTCTGTAAGTTTGGGTTTTTTTTGTTTTTTGTTTTTTGTTTTTTTTTAAAATTAAAGCAGTATAGCTGTTTTAATTGAGTGCTTGAATTGAGAATTAAAGGTTCTCTCCCACTCCTTACTCCCTAAACCAATCCATTTTAAAAAATAAAAATATTTATTTATTTTTGAAGAGAAGGGAGGGGAGGGAGAAAGAAAGGGAAAGAGCCATTGGTGTGGGAGAGAAACATTGTTCAGTTGCCTTTTCATACATGGCCCAACTGAACCTGCAACCCAGGCATGTACTCTGACCAGGAACCCAGCTGGTGACCTTGCACTATATGGGATGATGCCCAACCAAAAAAGCCACACTAGTCAGGGCAATCAATGCATTTGAAATGCGTTCATGTGATTTTGATTTGGGGTGAGAGTTTCTCTCACAATTATAGCTCTGTCTTGTTGAAATTAGCATTTCAGAACATGAATTCAAAGAGGAAAGCAGAAACATGGAAGAAGAATCGAAGACAACTGGTGAGTTAGCCACATTTTTAAGAAACAGTTTTGTGCCCTGGTTCTAAAATATCCTTTGGTTTGTTTTGTGTCTTTCGCAATGATTATTACTTACTTATCTCAATGATAGAGCTTGTTCCTGTCATCACACAGTTTCCTTAGTTTCTCTGCAATGTCTCCTTGCCTATAAAGTGAAATGCTGATTATTACTTTATAATTTAACTTTATTTTGTCAAGTATATCTATAATTAAACAATTATTTACCAGTTATTAGTGCTTATATAAATCTTACTGAGATAAGTGTAATTGTAATGAATGCCTTGTGATGTCCATTTTCCCATTTTGTTGTCAACACATGTAATGGGATTGTGTGTTTCTAAGAACTTCTTTGTAGGTAAAGTAAACAAGGAGCTTGGTCTGTTAACAGTCTTACAATAAATAAAGTTAGAAATCAGACTTTACCATAGATAAATTACTCCTTCAGTGTGCAACAATGCTGTCTATTCTTAACCCTACACAATTTCTCCTATTACTTAGCAAATGTAAGAAGCCTTTGCCCCCTTCCTTCTTTTCCTTCATCCTATTAACTAGGTCTTTGAACATTCTCAAGGTTAGGAATGTGCCTTTTGACTTTGTTTTCCTAATTTCTTGTATAGTGCTAGCACATATAGATATCTGTATATATGTTAAATTCAACAAAGTGCTAAAAGTGCAGTTAACTCAGCATTCCCAGAAGATGGTAAATGGACTGAAAGGTTATAGTCTAGTATCCCCTCAGACAAAATAAAATGACCCTTGTGTTACTGGGCTCATTCTGTCTTTAGCCCAAGTACAAGCTTCCTGAACTAGTATAACATTTCTGTGTCTTTGAAAGTTTAAAAAATGTTCTAAAAATGTGTTGATCTATGCATTAACTACAGAAAATTCCTTCTACTTTTAAATGTGTCACTTTTAGATCAGATTTTACAATTGAGAAAAGAATGACAATGCTTCCTAGTTTAAAAGGGAAAAATGAACACTGCCTAAAAATATAGTGGGAATTCTATAACCCTTTATTTACAGCATACTTGCAGATGATTACTTAAGTGCATGTTCACTATTGGTGTGGCCATCACCATGATTTGTGGTGTCCCCAGGAGAGAAGCAGCAGGGGCTCTCCTGAGGCATGGCAGGGACACGTTCAGAACCGGCATCTCCTGCCCACTCAATGCCAGTCATGTCCCAGGTCATTGAAATGACAAAATCTGTTGTCACACATTTTCAAATGGCCCTCAGAGTACCACCCTTAGGGGAGAACTATTTTCATAAATAAATAGTTTTTTAAAGGCTTCATATGAATTGAGAACTGCTTCATAAGGGAAGAGCAGCAGCCTGGAATTAGGTTGGTAATGAAAGTACCTGATGTTTATACATAGTAGGTTGTAGTAGTTTACAAAGCACGTTCCTTTTCCAGTTTTATCTTCATCAACTGTTCAGGCAGGTATTATGACTCCAGTTTTACGTAGGCAGATGCCGAGGCCCAGAGAGGTTGCCTGACCTGACTAGAAACACATGAGTGGTGAGCGAGGGGAACCGGGCTACTGGGCTCAGCCTTTTAAATCTTTCTGAAATGGATATATCAATAACTTACAATAATTGAGCTTCTTGGGAGGCAGAAATCATGTCTTAAATAACATCATCTGACTCCATACCTGTCATCTAAGCTTTAACCGGGATAAACATGCAAAATAAGTACTAGAAGGTTAAACCTCTGTATATACGGCTTTGTACTGGAGCAGGCCACTCTCACAGCTTCTAGACACACGCACTCAGAAGGCTGGCTTGACAGGCTGTCCCTCCGCAGGCTTACTCCACGGTGGGGACGCCCGATTACATCGCGCCCGAGGTGTTCATGCAGACCGGCTACAACAAGCTGTGCGACTGGTGGTCCTTGGGGGTGATTATGTACGAAATGCTGATAGGTATGTCTGCTCATTCGTGCATGTGCTGCTGACTGAACGTCTGCAGGTCCCTTGGGCTAACGTACCGGGGCTCTTTTAACCCAATGTCTGACACACATGCCTGCACCTTCTCCCTCCCCACAACGAGCTCCCTAGGGATCCAGTTTCAGGAAACAGGTATTGAATTGAACCCCCACATATCAAAATTGTATCTGCATGGCCTTTCAGGTAAAGGTGGGGGAGGGTGTTAAAGCCTTTATTTTATTGACTTTATTGGGAATTGTATTATAAATTGGTGACTGGTGGTATTTTTTATTGTTAAATAGAACACTCAGGGCTACTTTGTTTCTTGTGCATGTTTGATCATTAAAGCTGATAAAACTTGTTTCCTCTCGTATGTAGGGTATCCACCTTTCTGCTCTGAAACACCTCAAGAAACATACAGAAAAGTCATGAACTGGAAAGAAACTCTGGTATTTCCTCCAGAGGTGCCTATATCTGAAAAAGCCAAGGATTTAATTCTTAGGTTAGTGATTAAATCCCTAGAGGAGTTTGTCATGGTATCTTAAAACTTCACAGGTACCTAAAAGACTAAATTGGCCATTTCACTTTTGTGGGAAGGAAAGGACTAACACTGATGTATACAATCAAAGAGATTACTAAAGAAAAGGAGTTTTAATTATTATTATTTTTTAAATTTTTAATGCAGGCTTTTAAAAGGAAGTATGCAAGGTCGGGGGAACTTAAGAAGAGGAAAGAGGCCTTGTATTGTTTCAAAGGTCACTCTCGTTAGAAAGCAATGAATGATCTTACCACACTAAAGAGGAAAGGAAAACTACTTTGTTACTAGCAGTTTATATCAAAAGTCTTTACATGAAATCTTAACTAAGGAAAAGATTCTGTTTCTCATTTTTAAGATAAAGTGTTTAGATTCTGTTGTGAGTGGCCAGAGGAATATACATTGGGACAACCTATGGGAAAAGCCATTGGCAGCGTATTATGAAAAATCTGTAAGCTGTATGTGACCTTGACCCAGCAATTCTACTTTTAGGAATTTTGCTTATATAGATAATCAGAAGTGTGTAAAGATTTAGGTACAGTATGTTTATTGTAATACTGTTTTCAGTAATGAAAAATTGAAAATCAATGGTAATAGACTGGCTAAATAAATTATAATATTTCCATATATAAATTGTAGAAAATGAAGTTATAGGAAAACATTTAATGACTTTGGGAAATTTTCTCAATATAGTAAGTGAAAAAGTCCTAAAATGGTAACTAATTTATCAACATAATTTTTTAAATTATAATTATTTATATAAGAAGTATATATAAGAAGGAAATAAATTCAAACTGTTTCTAGTACTTATGTCTGAATGATGCAATTACAGATCATTTATATTTTCTCTCATATTTCCCACAATGAAGAGTTAACGTCAGTAAACACAAACGTGAAATGTTTGAAATAATGAAAATAGGAAACCATAGATGTAATTTGCATGTGTTAATTTCTCTGTGTCCTTTTTCTAGATTTTGTATTGATTCTGAAAACAGAATTGGAAATAGTGGAGTAGAAGAAATAAAAGGTCATCCATTTTTTGAAGGTGTGGACTGGGGGCACATCAGGTATGTTCATAGGCTTCGAATGGAAAAGGTCTGAGTAAAAAATAATTTAGTGATTAATTTGCCTTTGAATGTGCTAGATTAAGTACAAGAAGTAACACTGTTATAGTATTATTAAATCAATGTTTTTCGGATTATATAAGTGATTGAGACTAGAGTAGCTATAGCTAATGACTGGTTTTAACTGATGTACACTTTAAGGGAAAAATCACATATTGTGCACCTGTTTAGATTTTTGTGTCCAGAGTTACATGATGAAGACTGTTATTAAGCCCTGGCTGGAGGCACAGTGGATAGGCACCAGCCTGCGAACCCAAGGTCTCTGGTTCGATTCCCCAGCCAGGGTACATAACCAGTTTGCAGGCCAAGTCTCCAGCCAGATCCATGGCTGGAGGCAGGTGAAAGGCAACCATACATTGAAAAAAAAAAGACTTATTACAACCAAGTTGTATTTCCATTTCTTCATTTTTGTCCTCTTTTTAATATACCATATAGCTTGTCTCCTTTGTTAATTTATAAGATTCAATCCCTTTTTAAAACACTATGGTAAAAGTTAATGCAAGTAACATAAGAATTTGCTTATATTTGTTTATTGTGAGCACTGGCTTTTATTCAGTTTATGGTTAAACTACCTTCAATAATTCCAGTCTGTTCTCTGCATAGGAACAGTTTAGAAACCAACCTGATCATGCCATTTTTCTTCCTTCCCTTTGCACTTAGAATACAGTTAAGGATTCTTAACTGCATTTCAGGACTGGGGTATGGCTCTTCCCTCATCTCTACAGGTTGCATTTTGTATGATCTTTCCCACCCCTCGTACCTCACAGCTTTGTCGTTGGCTTTTCATCCTGACTGGAATGCTGTCCTCCCTCCTGCTCTCCCCCC
>PVIW01010890.1:0-13417 GCA_004026585.1 Noctilio leporinus | reverse complement strand
ATCATTTATTATAGGTTCAACTCTTTTCTAAGTACTTTATGTAAAGTTCTTACCCTCGTAATTAGTCTTATAAAATAGGTGCTGTTTTCCCTGTTTCACAAATGCGGAAGCTAGGGCCTAGAGACGGAACTCGCTTGTAGTGCCGCTGCTAGTAAATGGTTCGAACTAGAATTGGACCTGTGGAATTTTATTCTGGAATTCTGCTGCATTGTGTTATGCTGTGCATATATTATCTCAGTGAACAGAACTATGGCTCCCCCCCTTTCACAGTTATGAGGGTGCTGATAGACTCCCAGCCCAGTGTCTTGGCTTAATACTAAGGAAATAGTCTCAGAGTAGAGACTTGCTTGCCTAAAGTCATACTGCTAGTTACTGAAAAGAGATTAGATCTGGGTACTAGGGTATATGGTTCTTTCCACTAAACTAATATAAATTTATTACATATAAATGACTTGGAATAATTCTGGGAAAAAATAAATGCTTTTGCATAATGTAAACATATCACTGAATAGGTTCAATAGATATTTATTAAAACTATAGAAGCAATAAAAATTGATAGCTTCTCTTAACTATTTCTATACTTAAAAACTTTTAGCCTGGTAAGAAGGCATTTTCATGACTGATATTTTTAACCTAATGTCCTCGATCCCTTAAAATGTATATGACAGGGAAACTTTTGGATTCAGATTTCATCACAAATGTGTAGTTCCATCACCCTTGGAACCCCATACTTTCCCAAATGACTTGATGTGTATATAGATCCTCTCTTAGAGGAATTATATCCCTAAATTAATTAGGTAGGATCCAATCCCACCCCCGTCGCTGGGTACTTTATATAATTATGAAATCTTTTAAATAAAATCTGGTTTACTTTCTTTCTCATTAACATTAGTTTTTCCATGTAAAAACAAATAGCATGAGTAAGTCTTGATACAAAGAAATAAAAAGTACAAGTAAATGACACTATTTGAATACAAATTATACTCAGCTATGAAATCCACTCACCTTTCAAACCTACAATAACTTTCCTTGGCTCTTCTAATATCTATAGAACAGTATGAAGAATTTCAAGTAGAATTATTTTTTGGAAAACTCAGAGTTCCAGACAATTTATCATGGTTACTCAATACTTTTTTATAGGGAAAGGCCAGCAGCGATCCCTATAGAAATCAAAAGCATTGATGATACTTCAAATTTTGATGACTTTCCTGAATCTGATATTTTACAACCAGGTAAGGCAGTTGACAGCACAACTAATGCTATTAAAAATCTGTGGAATGATGACATTTTTACTCTTGGCTAATTTTTCTATCTTTCTAGTGCCAAACACCACAGAACCGGACTACAAATCCAAAGACTGGGTTTTCCTCAATTATACATATAAAAGGTTTGAAGGGTTGACTCAGCGTGGCTCTATCCCCACCTACATGAAACCTGGGAAGTTATGAATGAAGGTCACATTCACCCACAACCAAGAGAACTCAGGTAGCTGCATCACCAGGCTTGCTTGGCTAGGTAACAATACACTGAAATACTCCCGAAGACGGTGGTGCTTATGCCTACAAGAGGAAATTCTACAGGATTAGGATTTCTAAGACTACTATAGGAATTGGTTGGCAGTGCCAGCTGGCTTTTTTTTTTTTTTTTTAATATTTTATTATTTTTGTTAACTTTATTATACAAAGGTACTGGAATAAACGAAATGTACATCCCTTTCTAACCGCACTGCCTACATGCGTATTAAGGTCCATTCTGCCTGTGTGTGCCGTGGCTTTGTACTGTAACACCTTTAATCAATTCAGGAGAAACATATCATTTAAAGCAACATAGGCTAACCTGTAGGAAACGCTGCAGTATTGCTGTTTCACTGCAAATCTTACGGGTCTAGATAATCAATAAAAGCCATCTACCATAGTTGGTGTTAGAACACTTGCCCTACTGGTTTGGACATCTTTAAAATCCGTAAGGAGACAATTTCGGTAATGGTTTTAACAAATTTAAAAAGGAAATACACTGGTTATTTAAAAAAATAGAATTTACCTTCATGTTATAACGGAAACTCCGCAGTAGGAGGGACAGGTTCATACAAGGAGGAAACTGAACACCTTCACTCAAGCGCTCCACTGACATACGTACTTTGCTTTCAGAAATACTGATGACCTCCATATACGTAATCCGTGTGCTCATAGGGGAGATGTACTATATTATATACAGTGTAAAGTTGCTTTTCTTGTGACAAGAGGACTTCTTTTTTAACAAGAGGACATGGCATTATTTTAATTTGATTATGGTGAGTTGAATATAAGAAGTGACCATGAAGGCTGCTTGTAGAACCTAGTGTATTTTTATTAAACTATTTTTTTAAATGTCAAACTTCTGATCATGTAAATGGACTTGTAGAGTACAAAGAGCTATTTACTTTGGTTTTCTAGAAAGTTGTTACATATCATGGCTGGTTAACTTTTATTTTTTTTAATGAAACTTTTTCCTTTGATAGTACTTGTATTAATTGTGCCATTATTTTCTTATACTCCAAATGTACCAAAGATCCTGAGCAGAGTGGATGTTCACAATGAAGTAGAATTTTACTTTCTTGTGGGAATGCTGTAACCAGACAGGACAGATCTTTGACAAAAATCAGCTTATGGAAGGGCAATATTGTTCTTGTTTAGCTACATCACTGTGGATACTGTAAATGGAATGAAGGGGGTGTTTTCAGGCCAGAGGTGCTGCTGCAGTTAAGAGGATAAAGGAGATGATGTCCGCATCGAATTCTTTGGGTATTTCGCTAAGAATTAAATAATCTTTCTAGCTTAGCATTTCAGTTCTAAAAAGATTCTCTGCAGTTTTAGTTTAAGTCCTAGTTAAGGAATAATACTTTATCAAAGAATGGCTAAATGTTCATTCCGACTGTCGATTGACATTTTTAAAAAGATATAATAATTATAACCATTAGAAGTGATCGGTGATCAAAATCTAAAGTGATGGTTTATTTTTAGGGACAGTCACCTGAATTGGGAAGAATTGCATAGGATTGTTATGCCAATCTACAAAAGTTATAAATATTGCTGCTAGGTAGTTCCCGAATGCTTCAATAAGGCCATCCCGGGGACTACCCCGCCCAAATTCTCTCCCTGTTCTTCCTTTCCTCCTTCCTCCCTTCCATTCTTTTATTCTAGTATTTGATATTTATCATGTGTTCCTCTAACAATTCATCTCCATTTTCTTGTTCGGATCATGTGGCCAAGTAGGACAGAGAACTGTTAAAATTATGGGGTTATCTCAGCTCTACTAACTTGGTTTTTCTAATTGTAACTGTCTCTAATTTGAAAAGAAAAATCTTTAACTTCTGCTCGATTTATGAAATTTTACTCACCCCACCTCTCCTTGCCCCCTTCCTTGTTTAAAGACTACTTTGTTAGTGTGGTAGTGAATGAGTAATATTTGAGGAAATTGCAACATTCTCTAGTTCTAATGTGGTAATTGCTCCAGTACAGAAAAATGCCATTAATCCAAGTTGACAGAGAGATAAAGGAATTGAATTATCTAGTTTACTTTTTAATTGAAAAAAAAAATCAAGCTTTTTAATTTCCTTCTCCCTCATTCCTGTTAATAGGTAGAGCTTGAAAATAGTTACAACTTCTTGGCAGTGAAAGGCGGTTCTGGAGTTTACTTTGTTTAGAGTCTCATTTTTCCCAGGAGTTAACAGAGTGATTCACAATCTTTGGGGTTTCCTCCTCATCAAAAGCATTTCTTAAGTGCCTATCTAAAAGCAATTAAAGACTGTGTCTGCCCTTTGGAAGCTAAGGATTTGATTCATGATGCAAGTTAGCTATAGATAACTTGTGAAAGTACCCTTGAGACTGAATTTTCTCTATTGTACATTTCCCATATTTAAGTGAACATTTAATTTAAATGATAAAACCCTACCTACTCAACTGGGCATAATGACATTTTCTTTAAATTAGACTCTATTTTGAATTAAAGAGTTTTATTATAAACTGTGTGTTTTTGGTTTTTCTAAGTATATAGAAAGCTTGTATAATTCAGATTTATTGATTCCCTGATTTAATGTAGACTTTGACTTTTTTATTAAAAAAACTTTGTATTAAAGCAAGTTATGTTATTTTTCTTTTATGCTTTTCTTATTAACATAGCTTTAAATCTTTAGATTTATTGAGGCCTAGCACTACCAGAATTTTTAGAAATTTCTTATAAATCAATATTTTCTGAATTAAATATGTAGCTGATTTAATAAGCTATTAGTTGAATGGAAAATAACAAAAATGGAATATTCAAAACTTTCTTTGGTTGCTAATGCTTAAAATAGGGTTTCATTTATATCTATAAAAGCACACTTTTTCTTTTTTTTAAATACCTGTATACCTTTGTGTAAATCTGTAAATTTAAAAAGATTTTTTGCATTTCATTGCAGAAAACCTTTAGATAATAAATCAGTATCTACTGGTAGGAGAAACATCTATCCATCTTTTGAAGATCTACAGATGAATTAATTGAAATTTTAATCAGTAGAGGTCCCTGGATACTAACCACATTCTCTCTTTGAATTGCTAAGATTCAGACAGACATTCAAATAACTCTTTGCTACAACCATGATTATTTGCTATTGTATTTAAATTTTATTTTCTCTTTATAAATACACTTATTTTTGAGACATTTTATTGAAACACTTAGAATAAATGTAAAATAAGACACTTGGGACTACTAGAAATATTTTAGATTTTTATGAAAAAATGTGAGGGGCTATTACTATAAAGTAGTAATAAAAACAGATCTTAGTTATTTTTCAAAAAGCAGTATAAATTATTCAGCAGTTGTCTAGGAAAATAATCATCAGGCTCATTAAGTTCTGGGTTCAGTTACGGAATTTCAAAAACTGTTTTGAGGCCCTGGCTGGTGGCTCAGTGAAAAGAAGTCAGCCTGCGAATTCAAAGGTTGCTGGTTCGATTCCCAGCCAGGGCACATAACCAGATTGCAAGCCAGGTCTGTAGCCAGGTCCATAGTTGGAGGCAGGTGAAAGGCATTGATGTTTCTCTCCCTCTCTGCCTCTTTCCCTTCCTCTCTTTCTGGAAATGATGAATAAAATCTTTTTTTAAACAAAAATCCTATGTTTATAATATTTCTGTTGATGAGGGTTTTGAGGTTTCATTTTTGAGTTTAGAGGTAGGTTTTACCCAGAACTCAAGACTATTTTGTAAATATATCTTTCACACTTTTAAAGATCACCTCAAGAACAACAAAAAAAAATGTGAAGTTTAAGTTGTATTATGTTTAAATGATGAAGATAATTATGCAGGTTTATATGTAACTACTGTACTAGGCCAAAACCACTTAGTAAGCAGAATTGAAATGGAAAGTGTCTCAAAATTAAATTGCAAATGCCTCACAACAGCAAGGAAACCAATAATGTAAATGGTCAAGTACCCAGGTATCACTACCTTCTGTCTCACGAAAGGCACTTAGAATCAAGATAATTCTATCGAGCTCCGAAGGAACCAGCCTGATCCTGCGCATCCTACCTGTGTCCCTAGCTGTGCCCTGACTGACGTCACGTCAGTAATGCCAGGTGAAGACGGAACAGAGCCGACAGTGGATGTCCAAATTAGGACAGGGCAAAGAAAATACATCTTCCTTCGACAGCATCTTCTGATAAAAAGAACTTATATTTGTATGCAAAACGCTTTCACTATAACTATTTTAGTTTTTACTATGAAATATCCATCATCTGTGCAGTGAATTACCATCACTGTACAGATGATGGATGTGAGGCTGGCGTGACTTATCCAAACGCGGGTAATAAATTGCTCTTGAACCCAAGTCCATGGCTCTTCGTACTTCCTCAGATCGTAGCACATGCTTCATTGGCAAATGACCTCAGATGCTTCTAGATCTCAGCAAGATACATGTGGAGCTAGTGACAATTGTCACTTGGGCTAATTTTTTTTTAAAGATTTTATTTATTATTTCCAGAAAGAGGGAGAGAAACGGAGAAACATCAATGTGTGGTTGCCTTTCACCTGCCTCCAGCCACGGATCTGGCTGGAGACCTGGCCTGCAACCTGGTTAGGTTCCCTGGCTGGGGAATTGAACCAGCGACCTTTGGGTTTGCAGGCCAGCACCTTATCCACTGTGCCACCATCCAGGACACTTGGGCCAATTTTGATGGTACGTGTTAGACAAGTAAAAATACATTCAACAATAAGGAAAATGAATGTCTCATGTCAGGCATAAGATAGGGAGCGTCCAGAGTAGTCAACTTAGTGAAGGATGCCAGTTCTTTCTGTTTTTCTACTTTGTCATTCTTGGTCTTGTTTTCTCAGAGGCAAAAGGCTACAGGGACCAAGCATCAAACTCTCATGCACCATATAAGTCCTTAAAAACAGAACAACTAGTTGTGTACCCCTTTTTAAAAAAAAGTGCAAATAAAATCTTTTCCAGAGCATTCTAAGCAAAATAACCCCAAAGTTTATTGGCCATGATTATGTCCTCTGTCCATTTCTACAACAGTATCTGCCTGCCATGGATATTGACTTCAAACTAATCAGAATTCACGTCCCTGGACCTGGGTGAGATTCACCCAAAGCACATGACCACCTGATACCAGAATAAAATTGGAGTTCTTTTAATGACTTCCAGTATGAAAAAAAAAAGGTGCCACTCAGGTCTATAGAGATGGTTTTCATGTGAAGCCCCTGCACCTGGGTTTTGTTACTGGTTGTACCGTTGCATGTGTATGAACTGAAGGGCTGGTCCACTAAGGCCTTTCCTGACCCATGTAAAACCAAGTGCCACTGTGCTGCTAGGATCTTGGGTGTCTTGTCCTTCAGAGAACAAGATGGGTCATCATACAGGATGGAACTTAATCTTTTGCCATCCCTCCCAGCTCCTATTCATCTCTATTGATCCATCTCCCTGCTAAAGCTGTTATGTTGATAATAGGGACCCTCATCAACTTAAATACCTTATAAGACCCAGACAGGGGTGGGGTGGGTTAATGATTGTTGACTCACCTACTTTGTCTTAATTGGACAAAATGGGCTCTAACTAATAGAATCAAAACATTTCTAGGTGAGTTTGTGCTAAGGACCACAAAGTTATCTCTGAATTCTTTTATTGTTCATATTAAAACCTTCTTTATCAAACACCAAACAGGATGACTTAAGTCTCTTCCAAAGGAAGAAACCCATAAAAGAAAAAGGAAACTTTTGCCTTTCTTGCCCTCTTGGGTAAGATAATGAAGAACAGAACTTCAAGAAGCCTTCTATTGAATTCTAACTTGAAGAACTTGCCTGAAGAATTCTATGTAACTGAGGGACGATTGGGGAGGACCTAGGACATAATACTTGCTTTAAGAGTGTCCAAAATCTGCAAAAGTAAAATTTAGTTCATTTTTTGACACATAAACATGCACATACAAACACAATAAGGGGAAAATTTAAGCAACAAAGAATTGTATGTTACCACGGGCATTCCCTCGTTCTTGTCCTATCTGTGTTTTTCTCAGAATTTTTAGTTTATTGCTACTCCTGTCCCCTGGCTAGAAAAAAAAAAAAAAACACATGTACATGACTTACCTACTGCCACAAACTCTGCTTAAGAGAATCCTCTTTGATAAGTTGAAACACTGTTGTCTAAAGTAGAAAACTCACAGCAACTGTTTCAAAGTCAACTGGGGTGATTATTTGAAATAAAGGTTCAGAGTGCCCTACCCCAGATCTACTAAACCAGAGTCTCTGGGGGGCGGTCAGAAATTCTGCACATCTCATGCACATGCAACTTTGGGGACCACTGAGCTAAGAGGAAAAGGTACTCGTTGCATTTAGAATAATTTACCTCATCGATTGTTGTGAGAACATATATATGGTGTGAGGGATGCACAGAAGATGAAGTGCAAAAGTCAGTGGTTACAGCGGTGCTGGCACATTGTAGGCACTCTACAAATACTGTGAACAAACGAATTAAATTGCTGAATTTTGTATGTGGCTCTACCTCTATCTAAGGCCAATTGCAAAATGTTTTCATTTTTTATATTATTTTTAGAGGGGGGGGAGGGAGAAAGAGGAAGAGAAACAAACCAATTGATGAGAACCCATGTGCCCTGACTGGAAATCGAACCCGTGACCTTTTGGTTCTCCAGCTGTGCTCAATCTACTGAGCCACACCAACCAGGCAGTTTTCACTTTTAATAAAAATACAAATCAAGCCTAAAACATTGAAAAGGAAGGTAGCTTTTGCTAAAGTTATTTTCTAGAAAAATAAGGTAAGAGGGTCGATCTACACAATGAAGCTCCCTAAACATCTACCCTATGGCAGCTGCCACCACAGCCTTTCCTCTCTCTCCTGACTAGACCCGCCTGCGATTTGCCTTCTCTGCTTTTCCCCTTCGTAGGCCAAGCTCAGGCTGATCCCTTTAAACATGTTTGGCCTCCTTATTTCTCCCAATTGCACTCCCAGTCATCAACCTGCTCAGCAAATCCGAGAATCCGCCCCAGCATTCACCCTTCATAGAATGCTGGGAGTGAGTTGAGGGGGGGAGGGGGCAGAAAAGAAAGAGTAGATTAAATATTAATAATTTAGTTACTTTTCCCAGTCACTTCGGAGCTTATTAGTGGCCAGTCATTATTTATTTTTATTTTTAGGCATCATTGGAAATACACCGTATCTTTCT
Source organism: Noctilio leporinus (assembly GCA_004026585.1). Lineage (NCBI taxonomy): Eukaryota > Metazoa > Chordata > Mammalia > Chiroptera > Noctilionidae > Noctilio > Noctilio leporinus. Next base: position 4,728 of record PVIW01010890.1, on the reverse strand, counting down.
ACACTCTGAAGCAGGTGGACTTTTTTTGTCCTAGATCAACTGAAATAACAAAGTGGCTTTAAAGGAACCCCATACTAAATTACAATCCCAGCAGGAAGTTGGCGAGTATAGGAGGTTATAGTTTGCAAGGCAGTGTATTCAAATTCCAGTATTGTTCTTGTCTGAGTACTTGGCAGGAAACAAAAATAGTGAACAAAGTTCTCTGTAGATTGGTGGAGAGCAAAGCTGGGCAAGGGAAACCCCACAGACCAGAAGAACTATACATACATTCATTCTGCTTATGTCTCAAATCACTTGTTAGTTTTGCCCAAGGACAGTATAAGACCACTGGTTGGAAATGAGAGATCCATCTGTAAAGATACTGTGTGGTTCTCTGTCTTAGCCTATGCTGTAGAATAGAACTCTTTTTAAAAAATATTTTTATTATTTTTAGAGAGGGGGGACAGGAGAGAGGGAGAGAGACATTAATGTATGGTTGCCTTTCACCTGCCTCCAGCTACGGACCTGGCTGGAGACCTGACTTGCTACCTGTAGAACTACCTTAAAAAAAAAAAAAAAAAAAAAAGCCAGAAAGTAAAGCTCCAGTGTGTAAGGAAAACATAGCAAGTAGGATTTAAACTTGAACAATAAGGGGAACCCCATGAGAGTGATTTGCTCTGCTGAACCTGGCTGGTGTCTTCCTGTACATTACAGTTCCTCCTATATATTTAAGTTCTGGCTTCTTTCTTTCTGGCTTCCAGGCTTTGGGGAGGAAGTGAATCATTGTTTCTTAGCAATAGGGACTTCAATGATTCATAGGAAGCTTACTGGACATTATGGTATGAATGCCTAAGGAGATTTGACTTTTAGCGCCTCCTTTCCACCAGCGAGTGAGTGATCCTGGCCAAAATACTTGTCATCCCTGAACCCCTGTCTAACAATAAGACAAGAATTACAAGTGTTCAACCATCTCACAAAGGTGATTCCTAAGCAAACAATGTATATAGTCTGTACCATACATTTTAATCAGGGTCCTAGCAATTTTACTTCATCGTTAAGGTGTCACTTAACATATGTTCAGGTCTAAAAGTGCCCCTCCCCACCCCCTTGGAGAAAGTATCCCAAAACAATGTACACTTAATGTGGGACGGCAAGGTTTAAATACCAGCAAGGAACTGCAGACCAGATGTTAAGACTATTTGCCAGGCTCTGTGGTATTTTTCTTTCTGAGCTGTCCCTAGAAGTTGGTATAGGTGGCTTTCAGGCAGAGTTCCAAGTCAAAGCTAGGATGGAGATGTTTCCAGAATGGTCTTGATTAGGATGTGTCGGTGTGTTTTATTTAAAGGCGGCAGAGTTTTTAGCAGTTCCTTCTACCTCCAGCAGCATAGAATCCCAGTCCCCATTTAAGACTGCAACAGTTTTCTCCAGTACTGCCTAATTCCGCCCAGGAGCACACGTCCAACCCTCTCGCCCAGGTTCAGCCTCTAAGTAGCCCTCAGGGTACATAAGCATCTAATTAAGATGCTAAAATAACGACTCCCCGTAAAATAATAGGTTTAAACAGGCTGAAGCAAAGCTTTATAGTGTTTTCCTTGCCGCTCCTCTCTCTTCTCCACCACTTCTAGACGAACTGGAACCCAGGAACCCATTTAGGCACCAGCAGGTGAGCAGCGAACCAGCATTGTCGCTGTAGGCTGAAGGGCTGTCAAAGGTCCCCAAAGGATCTTGCTTGTGAATGTAGCCCACCGCTTCAGAATCACAGAAAAGATCAAGGGACCGCTCAATCCCCAACAATCTGCATTCATCCTCCGCCATTCCCCCCAATAGAAACTACTCCACCCAGCCTTCAGAATACTCAGACAACGAATCTGAAACGAATCTGTTTTAAACAGGCGGGTTTCCAGATGGGCTCAAGGTGCTACCTTTGCAGCGCCGTGGCACTTGGCCGGCAGCGAGGCGGGCGGGGCGGGGCCACAGTGACTCCGCCCCTCGCTGGTCTCCCGCCGGAGTCGGGGTGCGCCCCTCCCACCAGCCCCAGTCCGCCTGCCCTGCAGCGGGGCTGGCTGCGCACCGGGGGCTGCCGTGGCGGCCGCTGTGGCACCTGGCAGAGCACCGAGTGTGCCCAGCCCGAGCTCCAGGCCGCCACTGGGCTCGGTGCTCCATGCTGCCAACCCTAGGGCTGCGCTGCTGGCCCAGCGGCTCCTGCGATGGCGGCGGAAGGGGAGGCTATGGCGAGAGGTGAGGTTGCAGACCGGCGTCCCCAAATAGGGGCGCCCTGGCCGGCCAGGGTGCGAGCAGCTGGAGAGCCGCCACCTGGTGGGCACAGTTGACTGGGAACTCCCCTCTGGCCTGGCATCGCCTCCTGTTGACTCCATTGCCGAGGTCGTCCCTTGGGGCACAGGTGCCTTCCCAGGAGCGGGAGGTGGGGACGACCTGCAGTCGTCCAGCCCGGGTGGCTGTTACGGCGAAGGTGACTTGGTCAGGGACCATTCGCTCTGTGACGGTGAGCAGCAGCCACCCGCGACCACACGGCGCCCACCTCACCGTCTGTCCCTAGGAGCTGCTGCGTGGACTTGTTAGATTTCATCTCTCTTTGTATAAACCATTTGTCATTCGCTATTGAAGGAGCTCAGGTTCTGCGAGCCCGTCCTCTCTGAACTGGAAATACTCACTTCCATTCCCCCATTTCCAAAACCCCTTTTTGAGGCGAGCAGGTGGGCAGATGGGCGTGCAGGCAGGTTGACCACGTTTCTCACACAGTCCTACCTAAAGGAGAGGCGGCTCTTGTCTGTTACCATTACAGTTTTAGGAAAACCATCAATGGGATGAGTTTGTTTTGCTTTATAAATACTTTTGTGGAATTTTTGTGAATTGAGTTGGAAACATTGCTGTCTTTTTCCTCTCCCTTATTAGTTGGCAACATTGACCAGGTCTCCTCTGTGGAACTACTCGCAAATGCGGGATGATTATAAACTATGTTATTTAAAACAAACAGGAGACAGAGGGAACACACAGAAATAACTCAAGGTGGACCAGCAGAGAGCAGTTCAGGGAAGCAGTTGATCACATCTCCCCTTTCCTTGGGGAATATGCTGATGAGTTAGATTCTTTTCTGAAATACAGGAATGAGGAGAGGTGTTCTCGAGAACCTAATTCAGTTGTAGGAATGTGGAACGTGAAATTGCTGAAATTCTTTCATTTGAATGTTTGAAATCTTTCTGACTGATGTAAAGATTGAATAAACAGTTTTGAAAAGAGAATGCAGTTTGTATAGTGTTAAGCTGGGGCTCCCTCTCTGTTCGCAGCTTACCCTTTCCTATGTCACCCAGGCTATTTACCCTTTGCCTTAGTTTCTTCACCTATAAAGTGGGGATAATTACAGCATCTATCTTATGGGATTGTTAGCTTTAAGTGAGATATAAATGCATATAAATACATTTAAAATGCTTAGCCCAACAATAGGGAAAATAGTGCTCCATAAGCATTAGCTTAATATAGTTAGCTTAATATGTATTTACAGCTCAAGTTTGCTTTGTGAAGCTGGTGAATTTTATCTAGTCTGTTACGAAAGTGTCCCACACAAGTTACACAAATTGAAAAAACTATTTGGGCTTTACTAGAGAGAGAGCGTGAGAGACATGAAAATGCACCTACTAATTCAAAGCGTGGCTTTCACCAGATATGTTTTATGGTCTTAGATAAGTTTTTGGACAAGTAGTTGGTTTCTATGTATCCGAATACCAAATATGAACTTGGGAATGATAAAAATGAGTCCTTCTTAGGTAAAAGTAGCCAAGTATCAGTGGGGGCAGGGAGGACCAGCATTGGTTGGGGTCCTATGATGTACCAGGCATGCCAGCAGGGATCCCTTCCCTAGTCTCACAGCAGCTCTGCTATGTAAGCCACAATATCTGCATTTCAAAGATGAGGGGAGACAACTGAGGCTGGCCCACAGTTTTACAGCCAGAAGGTGTCAAAACTGGAGCCAAAGCCTGTGGCTCCTGCCATGCTGCTTTTCTCTTTGTCTGGGCTCACGGAGTGGTGCCAGCAGTCACTTCCAGATACCCTGTTCCTGCAGAGGGTGAAAAAAGCATTGCAAAGCCCCCCATCCCTGGAGAGGAAAAACAAAACAAAACAAAACAAAACAGGTCTCTGTTATCAGAATCCAGGGCCATGTTTTCTTTATATAAGATCCCTGCAGATTCCTTTCTCCTAGGCAATTTGACAATAAGGCTCTCGTTAGAATAAAAATCTAAAACTGGCATTGGGGAGGAACCCCCCAACCCCCACATCAAATGGTTATACTGCTGGCTTTAAAGGTTGGCCACCAAAAATCAGCTGGTGCCTAACAATTGTCTGCTCACTTTTCCTTTTTTTTTTTAATTTCTTTTTTTTTAATTTTGTTGTTGTTGTATTACATCCATCCCCTTTTTGCTCCCCTCTGTCTTCCTCCCCACCCACCCATTCCCCCCAAAGTCAATCCCACCTGTTGTCCATGTCCATGGTTCCTTTATACTAGGTTCTTGTCTAAACTGCTCCCCTTCCTTGCTTCTGCCTCCCCCCTCCCCCCAACCCCTTTCCCCCTGACCACTGAAGGCCTATTCACTGTATTCATATATTTGGTTCTGTTTTGCTTGTTGTTAGTTTTGTTCATTATTGTCCTGTAATGGGTGAGATCATATGATATTTGTCCTTCACTGACTGGCTTATTTCACTAAGCATAATACTCTCCAGTTCCATCCATGTTGT
>PVIW01010889.1:0-41090 GCA_004026585.1 Noctilio leporinus | reverse complement strand
TGATTGGATCAAAAAACTTTGGTACATTTACACAATGGAATTCTATATAGCAGAAAGAAAGAAGGAACTTGTACCCTTTGCAACAACATGGATGGAACTGGAGAGTATTATGCTTAGTGAAATAAGCCAGTCAGTGAAGGACAAATATCATATGATCTCACTCATTATGGGACAATAATGAGCAAAACTAACAACAAGCAAAACAGAACCAAATATATGAATACAATGAATAGGCCTTCAGTGGTCAGGGGGAACGGGGTTGGGGGGAGGGGGGAGACAGAGGCAAGAAAGGGGAGCAGCTTAGACAAGAACCTAGTATAAAGGAACCATGGACATGGACAACAGGTGGGATTGACTTTGGGGGGAATGGGTGGATGGGGAGGGGGACAGAGGGGAGCAAAAAGGGGATGGATATAATAAAACAACAATAAAATTAAAAAAAAAAAAACACTTCTGCATAGAAAAGGAAATAATCAACAAATTAAAGACATTTCCAGAATGTGAGAAAATATTTCCACACCATCTAGGTGATAAGGGCAAAGGAGTTGAATAGACATTACCCTAAAGAAAACATGCAAACAGCTACTATGTATATTAAAGGTGGCCAACATCACTAACCCTGAGGGAAACCAAATCAAAACCACAATGAGATATCACCTTGTACCTGTTAGGATGGTTATTACCAAAAAGAGAGAGAGAGAGAGAGAGAGAGAGAGAATGAATGAATGAATGAATTAAGGATATGGAAAAATCAGAACCCTTTAACATCGTTAGTGGAAATGTAAATTAGTGCAACAACTACGGGAAACATACAATAGTTTCTTTTTTTCTTTTCCTTTCTTTTTTTTTTTTTTTAAAGATTTTATTTATTATTTCCAGAGAGAGAGGAAGGTAGAGAGGCAGAGAGGGAGCAATATATGGTTGCTTTTCACCTGCCTCCAGCTATAAACCTGGCTGGAGACCTGGCTTGCAATCTGGTTATGTGCCCTGTCTGGGCAATTGAATCAGCAACCTTTGGGTTCACAGGCTGGCACCTTATCCACTGTGCTACCAACCAGGGTTTGGAGGTTTCTTTTAAAAAATTAGAAATAGGACTCCCATATGATCTAACAATCTTACTTCTGGATATATATATCCAAAGGAATTGAAAGCAGGGTCTTATATAGATATCTTTATCCCTTTGTTCACAGCAACATTATTATTAATAGTCAAGCTACTCAAATGTCCATCAGCAGATGAATGGATAACATTATGTGATGTATACATACAGTGGAATATTATTCAGTCTTTAATAAAAGGAAATCTTGCCATCTGCAACAACATGGATAAACCTAGAGGATATTATGCAAAGTAAGATAAGCCAATCACAAAAGGGCAGATACTGTATGATTCCACTTATTAAAATAGATACACATTGAAGTAGAGAATAGAATTGAGGTTGCAGGGGCTGAGTGGAAAAGGAAATGGAGAAATGTTTTTCATTTGATATGAAGTTTCTGTTACACAAGATAAGTTCTAGATATATGCTGTGCTACACAGCATGTGTAGTTAACAATAAATTATTGCACACTTTAAAATATACTAAGAGGATAAATCTCATGTTAAGTGTTCCTACCAAAAAAAAAGAGAGAAAAGTCAAGGAAATGTTTGAAGGTGACAGATATGTTTAGTACCTAGGTTATGGTGATGATATAATTTTATGTATAGTTCATACTTAAAAACTCATTAAGATGTATACATTAAATGTGTGCAATTTTGTATATCAATTATACCTCAATAATGCTAAAGAAAAGAATAAAGTAAACATATATATCCACTTTATATGCTATCAAATCAACCACAATATATTTGCTCCACTTAAAATTATATTTAGCCCTGGCTAGTGTGGCTCAGTGGATTGGCACCAGCCTGCAAACCCAAAGGTCGCTGGTTCCATTCTCCAGCCAGGGCACATAACCAGGTTGTAAACCAGGTCTCCAGCCAGATCCTTAGCTGGAGGCAGGTGAAAGGCAACCATACATTGATGTTTCTCTCCCTTTCTTCCTCCCTCCCTGCCCTTCTCTCTGAAAACAATAAATAAAATATTTTTTAAGTTACTAACTTTAAAAAATAAAATTATATTTAGAACATATACTAAGTATAAGCACACATGCAGTACATATAAAAATAAACAGGAATTGAGGAAGGTGAAAGGTAAGCACACACTGATGTTTCTCATCCTCTCTGCCTCTCCGCTTCCCCTCTCTGAAAATAATAATTTTTTTTTTTTAATTTTTAAAAAGAAAAGAAACAGGAGTGAAACAACTTTCCTTTTTTTTGGGGGGGGTCTAACTTTTATTATTTTGGCTACAAGGTCAGCTATCAGGCTTATTTCTTTTTTCAAGGAAATGTCTATTTTAGTTCTAGCTGATTTATGATTTCATCTTTGGTTTTAATTTCCATTAGTTTTAGTTTAACGTTCATTTATATTAATCCTTCTTAAAGTTGACTACACTTTTGAAACTATGGAATATTAGCTTTCATCACCTTCAGACAATTCCCAGCTATGAGTGTTGAATACTTTTCCAACATTTTTCTCCTTCCTTTTCTTCCGGGATGCTCCCTATATAACATTAAACCCTTCTAGTGTGATTCACATGTCTCATGCTACCTGCTTTTTCTTTTTCATTTTTTTTCTCCCTGTGCTACAGTTTGGATACTTTTTGCAGAGTTGTTTGTTGATTCACTGATTTTGACTACTGATATGTATATTCTGGTCAGATATATATTTTTGAATTCTGAAACATCCATTAATTATTTCATGAAGTTATCCATCCTTTCACCACTTTTTTCCATTGCTTCCCTTATTTTCTTGAACATATTACTCATACTCAAGGTCTTTCTATCTTTTTTGTGAATGTTGATTCACCTTATTATTATTTTTTAAAGATTTTATTCATTATTTTTAGAGAGAAGGGCAGGGAGAGAGGAAGAAAGGGAGAGAGACATCAATGTATGGTTGCCATTCACCTGCCTCCTGCTAAGGACCTGACTGGAGACCTGGCTTGCAACCTGGTTACGTGTCCTGGCTAGGAATCGAACCAGTGACCTTTGGGGTAACAGGCCAGTGCCTCTTCACTGAGCAACCAGCCAGGGCTAGTGTTTTTATCTTAACTCCAGTATTGGAACATCTGTGTATCTACTTCCCACTTTTCTTCATGCTAAATTGGTCACATATTCTTGCTTACTCGTTGTTTTTAGTTTCAGGGATATTGTTTTTTGTTTTTTGGTTTTTAAGATTTTATTTCATTATTTTTAGGAAGAGCAGAAGGGAAAGAGGCAGAGAGGGAGAGAGACATCAATGTATGGTTGCTTTTTTGCTTTTCACCTGCCTCCAGCCACAGATCTGACTGGAGACCTGGCTTGCAACCTGATTATGTGCACTGTCTTGGGGAATCGAACCTGCGACCTTTGGGTTTGCAGGCCGGCAACCCAAACCCACTGTGCTACCAGCCAGGGCTAGGGATATTGTTTTTTTGCACTAGGAAAATGTTTGTTAAAGGTCATAAGAGTCTTTAAATCATATTATTTTACCAGAGTGAGTTCCCCCACTTTTCTGTTTGACCAAGTGAGTGAAAATGTGACCACCTCAGTCCAAGTATAGATTGAGTGGGTTGGCCCTGTTTTCCCACTTTAATAAGTCTCAGTCTATATTAGATCTATCTCTCCTTTTATATCATGGTCCTCTTAGGGTTCTGATATGATGGGGGGTCTCACTCCTCTCAGCCTTAAAAGACTGTCAAAAACTCACCTCTTTCCTAACTTGTATCATCTAGCCCTTTGATGGCTTCAAAAATGACTTGAGGTGGATATAAGCCTGTAAATGAATGCAGATGTTTTCCTCCCAGGGGATTTTTATGAAATAAATGCTATAAGATTGCAAGAAATTTGGTGCAGTGCCCTAACACTTTATGCAGACCTTGTACACAGTTTCATGTTTTGTGGTCAAAGCTCACTAAATCTCTCCAGTTTCTAGTCTGTCACTCCAGCCCTGTGTGATCACCAGTAGCTTTATTGGTTGCTTGTTTTCATTGGTGTGTGTGTATGTTGTTTGTTTATCTCATAGGGGAGACTCTGTACATATGCTAAGCACCATTGTCAACTCAGTCCCAGAAGAAATAAATTCTTTGGGAGAAAAAACCCTAGTTGGAGATTCCTATCACACCTGGGATAAATTCTTGCCATTTTATCACTTTAGCCTAGTATTTATTTATTTACTTATAGCCTATGTAATCCTTATTCTGTTCATAGCTCTCTGTTGCAATAGAAGTAATGACCACCTACTGTATCCACCTGAATGTACACAAATTCTCCATAATCTTTAAGAAAAAAAGAGAGAGACAGGAAGCCTCCGCTCAAAACCTTCTTTTACTGTCTTTTTTTAATTATGATCTTAGCTGGAAGTTTAGAGATACTGAACTTTCTAAGTTAAATATAAAGGAATGTAAGCAAGAAATTAGAGTTCAAAAATGTACATGTGAAGTTAAAAACATGAAGATGATATAGGTCAGTGCCTTAAGTTGTGTTCACTGGTCTAGAGAACATTCCGTGGGGGCTAACATTTGTAATTTGGCATTGGGGGTTAGACAGGGAGATGAACTCTTCTTGTTGTGTGCCTTGTCACTAAGGTTATCTGGTATAATCCGCCTATCCCACTTTCTCAGGCTCTAGTGGAGAATGTTAGTAATAGGAAATAGTGGTCAATGATAGGAAATCATGATCACAGAAAATGCTGCAAATCAAATTGCAAAAGGGTTTTCCTGCTTTTAGTCTATGTGAGTCAAGAAGCGATTTTTTTTTTTAAGACGTGATTTTTTAGATGACTATTCTGATTTTTTTTCAGTAAGGACATTATAGTTCATAACATATATTTCCTGACAACAGCCCTAATTCAAGGTAAAAAATATCCTAAGAGAACTATAGATTCAATGTTGAAAACTGTTAGTTCATTTAATGTATAATTACCTACATTTTTTCTTTAACTGCTAAATACTGTAATTTGATGCTTTCGAAAGAGATAATATGAGGAAACATTTTTATCCTATTTTCTCCTCAAGGTATTTAATCTTTTGATAGGTCTCTAGGGAGAAACTTACAAATTACAGATTAAATATAACTGATTACAGAAAGAAAAATTATTTGTATATAAAACAAATGAATCCTACACTTAATAAAATTGTAGTACTGCTGAATCATTTTTGGTAGGATTTATTAATCTTAATCATTTAGTGTTATCAGAATTATAGATTTTACCTTTGATTGATGAAATTTGACATTGGTATCTTGGAACTTTGCCGGAAGATATCTTCTTCCAAATAGATTTGACAATACTAACAGAAGCTTTTCCATAACATCTTGAGAAAACTGTTTTGAGCCTACATAAAGCAAAGTATTTGGTTAACAAATGTAAAAAGAAGTGTTTTAATCTCATTTTAAATGTTTAGATTATTATTTAGCATTCCATGTTACCTAAAATGGTTTGACAAATATAGCCACAAAGGAACAATTATATCACCTAGCAATTTGCCATCTTGCGTTCTTTTTCATTCTTGCTACCCCTACTCTACCCGAGACCACAGTTATTCCAACCACAAGTCGTCTTATTCCTGACCTGGATTCCGCACCTTCAGTCTATGCTCAGTTTTACTAAAGCATTTATGATTACATCTCTCACCTATTGAACACTCTCCAATTGCATCTGAGAGTATCATAAACACAATCCAATCTTCCTAGACTGGCTTTTCAAAATGCAGCCTGACAATAACCTCTCCCTACTTTATGTTCCTGTCACTCATATTAAGATTTGATCAACTTGACTTCCCCTCAGACCATCACAACACATGAGAGTTACACGGTAGTGGTTTAAAAGGTGCTCCATTTAATAACTTGGGCTCTCAAGTCAGACTATTTATATTTGCATCTTGCCTCTAACGCTTGGCAAAATTTTGTTACCATGGTAATATATTTAACTTCTTTGCACCTCCGTTTCCTCATTCACAAACAAGTGATACCCATGTTATTTGCCTTATAAAGTTAACAAATTTTCTATCTCCATGTTGAAACTGCATACACCACCCTCTCTACACACACACACACACACACACACAGCAATAAACATACAATACACATCCTAGTGCATGAAATTATTTCTCCTCTTACAGAATTTTCACAAGAACAGAATTTTCTGAGTAGCCTTGTTGTTATGCCGCACCTAACCCAGGGAGACCACTGGGAGACCAGGTGACAGGAAAAGGGAAGATTTATTGAACATGGGAGAGAGAAGTGCCAATCCTGCAATTAGAATTATAGTGATTAGTCGGCTAGCAGTAATAAGCTGATGGGATTTTTATGTTTCCGCCATCCCTGGTCCACGGAGGTCGAGGTGGTACGCAAATTAGTTGTCCGATATGCAAATTAGCTGGCGGGCCCTGGTTTCAATTTCAAGGGCGGGTCTGCAGAGCCCAGCCTGCAAAGCTTGCAGAGCCCAGCCTGCTGCAGCCGCAACTCTGAGTTCAACGACCGCTTCCGGCCTGCGGTGGGGGTCTTAAATGCTCTGCTGCGTTACACTTGTCACCTTACACTTGTCTCCCTCAACAGTACAGTAACAGACGAAGTGTTTCTATCAGCTCATGACAGAAGATAAACTAACGTTTTAATGGGCAGGCTGCACCAGGCATCAGGAACTCTTAAGACATGTAAGCCCAAACTGGGAAACATTTGTGTTGAGAACACTGTTTAAGGGGTCTATTTAATTATAAAAATCAAAAATTGTTAAATGTGACATTATAAAGGCACTGCAAATGAAATTAATAAAACCTTAGGAAAATAATACTGGCAAAAACATATTTAGGAAGAAAGCAAGAGTCTAAATTATGCAATTAATATAATATGAGCTATTTAAATATAATATACAATTATACTAAAAGAAAAAATTGGGATAAAATATTCACAAATAAGAGTAAATATGTTAACACAATGCCTTCCATTTTATGATGAGCATATACTAAATTTAATTAAAAGAAAATATTAAAATCTTATATATTACTTAATGCATCTGACTCCTGGAGTCAAGAAAATTTTTAAAATAGGTATAAAATAGTTGTCTCCTGTATAACCTATATTAGTAGGTATATAAAAGCTTATTTTATCTAATTTCATATCTCTAAATTGTCTGAATATTACCTTGTATTTTCTTTATATAAAAATGTTCCTGAAGTGCTAACTTCATTCTAGCCTTTGTTGCTAATTTTAGGTTGTACACAGGACACATCATGCTTACCATTATGGGTTGGCTGACAGAGATTATGGAAAAGGCCGCTTACAAGAAAACTGACAAAAACAAAATTAGAAGGCTCATGATAATGCAAATGTGACGCAAGTCCAGCAAACCCCATCGGATTACCTTCTTGATCTAAATAGCCCTAAAGAACAAAAATAATTCATTAGTGTGACTCAACTCACCATATACATTAATCAATAAGGAACATAGTACGTGCCAGTTTAAAATAGTAATTAGTGCCAATATAAAAAGGAGTGGTAATCATTACCTGGCCTAATTTTGATAATTATATCAATTATAAGTATTGTTAATCATTGGCTATAACACTTTAAAGACTACAATTAATTCAGCATGATAAGAAACAGAGATAGTGCCAATCTTATGCCACAAAAAAACCAAAACAAAGTACAATCATACCTCTTTCACCAGGAACTGCAAAGAAAATAAGAAGTAAAGTTTTAACATCTCCATGGTTCTGGGTTGTTTGAAGGACAGCAACGAGTGCCGTAGCACGGACAGCACCTTTAACGAAGAATCACACCATGTCAGTAATATAAAACATATCTGTGAATGATAGTGTAGCTGTATTGTCATTTTAAATATTTTCTGTATATTACGATATTTTGACCTCTTAAAAAACCATTCTGGCTGAAGGAGCACGACCCTTCCCAGGGCCAGCTAGTCCCCAGACAACAACTTGCCCCAAGTCTACACCCCAGCTCTTTCTTACCCAACTCGCTGGCACCAAGCCATGGTTTCTCTTGCCGTAAATCACCACAGAGGCAGACACCAGGCGGTTTGAGATTAAAGCCCTCTGGAATTGTTCAAATGAGCACATCCTAAACTGTGTAGTCTTGACCTGTCTTGCCTTTCCAGTGGAAACTGGTACAAAGGCAGGTGCCTAAATATTCCCCCTGCTCCTGTCTCCTGCCTCCTGACCAACCTGTGGTATTTTGCATATCGTCCTGCATGGCATCTGTGCCTCCCGCCTCTAGGGTCAATGAGAACAACACTTTGCTTTTCTCAGTCTCCCCTCTGTCTCCCGTTGGGGCATTGGTTAGCCTAGGAAGCTGGTTAGGTATTAAAGGAGAAGCCTGGCTAAATCTGATTACTTCCCTGAACTACAGCTTCACAGAGGCCGCAGGGGACCGCCACATCCTCTGCCAAAGGGAAGTTATCCCTCAGCGGGCAGAGAAGGCCGGTTTCCTAATTTTCCTAGGAACAGCTGCTCCTCTGTCAGGGTTGCTAGGGGAGGGGTGAACAGTAGGAGGGAAATTCCCTTGCTGGGTGCTTGTGAAGTAGAAGCCAAAATGGTGCAGGGGCTGATCCTTCTAACAGGTAAAGTAGAAGCCAAATGACGAAGCAGAACTTAGAGTACAAATGGCAGTCAGAAAGGGGAAGAGTCTATCCTGGAAAAAGGATTGGATAGGTAACATAAGGGCCCAGAGTGACCCCAGGAGATCCAGGAAAGGGACTGGATAGGGTAGGTCCCAACACAGCCCCTAGGAAACAAGTTGGACAGCTGGACAGCCTGCTTGTTTCTGAAATCAAGAAAATATACTAAAGATTAGCAAGAATCCTAGGGTACCTGTTACTAGAGTCTGCCTGTTCCCAAGGGAGTATATTTCTTTTCACCCCAATAAATTCTTCCATATGTGGCTGTCTGAAATTCTTTTCTCTCAACATGGCAAGAGCCCATTTATTTTCTCTGGCAATACCCTCAGCTGATTAACCACCACATAAAAGAATATAAAATATTATAGACATTATCCTTATCTATTATACCACACAGATAACATCAATATAAAAGATTCCATTGGATTCCCTATTATTTGTTTTACCATGTTCTTAATGTGGCAGGTCAGTCCTATAACAGAATGATCAGAAATGAAAGATATTCCCAAACAATCTGGTAATAAATACAAATTGAATTTAAAAGCGTATAGCTCTCGGATTGTTCTGGAAGAAAATATGTATTATTCTATGCCCTGCATTTTGTTGCAAAAATAATGAAAGTAGGTTGATTATATCAAAGTAATAAAAATATTGCTTGGTTTCCGGTGGAAGACAGCATTGAGGTAGCAGTTCAGATATCTTTCAATTGCTGACTAAAATGTCAATGAGGTTTCAAAGAAAAAGAAAACTTCCCAAGATCACCAAAATGTAGGCTTTGGATGTAAAAGTTTACAGAAACTATGAAGTGTCTCTACTTATTATAAGGCCAATGGACTAGGTGGAAGGAAGGAAGTGAGGGAGGAAAGGGGGAAGAAGATAAGAAGGAAGAAAAGAAGGGAGTGTACCACCCATCACCTCTACTTTGGGGTGATAATTTCTGAGGGTACCAAAAATGCCCTTTCCTTCAACCTGTTCTCTCTCTTGCTCTACATATCATCATAGATGGCAACAGCCAGAAAAAGGCATAATAGTATGAGGGTAAGTGACCCATAGTAGTTCATTGTAAACTTAAGGATATTGATCATATAAGTCTCATTAAGATAGCTAACAACCCTGTTAGCAATGTATTTATTCTGTAGTATGTAGTGAAGAATATCACATGATCAATGTGTCATAGGACTGGCAAAAACAAAAGATGCATTTTCAGTCCAGAGAAGCTACATAAGATGAAAATCTACTAACAGAGTTTTAGGCCAGTACATATTCATCTAGCTTTAATTTTAAAAGGGTATTTAAACACTATTTAGCTGGACAGAGATTGAAGAAAAATCATACATCTTATTCCTTGGCAAAACACCAAATTTGGATAGATGTATCTTCCCTCAAAAGTGAGAAAACATGCCCTGGCTGGTAGCACAGTGGATAAGGCACCGGCCTGCAAACCCAAAGATCGCAGGTTCAATTCCCCAGCCAGGGCACATAACCAGGTTGCAAGCCAGGTCTCCAGTTAGGTCTGTGGCTGGAGGCAGGTGAAAGGCAACCATGCATTGGTGTCTCTCTCCCTCTCTGCCTCTCTCCCTTCCCCTCTTTCTAAAAAATAATGGAATAAAATTAAAAAAAAAAAAAAAAAAAAGAAAGAAAGAAAACAAACCCTGGCTGGTGTGGCTCAATGGATTGGCACCGGCCAGTGAACCCAAAGGTCACTGGTTCAATTCCCAGCCAGGGCAAATAACCAGGGTTGCAAGCCAGGTCTGTAGCTGGAGGCAGGTGAAAGGCAACCATACATTGATGTTTCTCTCCCTTTTTTCCTCCCTCCCTGACCTTCTCCCTGAAAATATTAAATTAAAACAATTTTATGTAATACATTTTAAAATCTTTAAAAATATTTTTAAAAAGTGAGAAAACAGAAAAATCTGTTTTGGTCATCTTCCTAAAATTATTTAGACATGCTAAAATGTTTATTGAATATCTACAGTAGGAATTAAGACAAGCATATTTTGCCTTTGGGTGCTTACAGTCCAGTGGGAAATAATGGCGAAAATAAATTAAAACATGATAGAGATGAACAGACAGGTATTTGACACTATGTGAGGAATGATGCATGCTATATATAAAAAAGTAAGGATCATAGTCAGGGCTGCAGACAGGGGATGCATTTAAAATTTAGAAGGGATGGTGTGTGTGGGCATCACTGAGAGTAATACTAAAGCAAAAAAAAAAAAAAAAAAAAAATTGAATGAGGGAAAGGACTGTGGCCATGCCCATATCTGAGGGAAGATTTTAGAAAGAGAAGAAACAAAGCAATGATCCTCAGACTGTAATATGCTTGAAGACTATTGGCTTTTACTCTTAAAAAAAAAAAAAAAAGCTAAAAAGCTAACCTATGAAAATTGTTTTCTTTCTTTTTTTTTTTAATTTTATTGTTGTTGTGTTACATCCATCCCTTTTTTGCTCCCCTCTGTCCCCCCACCCACCCACCCATTCCCCCCAAAGTCAATCCCACCTGTTGTCCATGTCCATGGTTCCTTTATACTAGGTTCTTGTCTAAGCTGCTCCCCATGAAAATTGTTTTCTTTATTTGAAAATTATTTAATGTGAATGAATAAGGTGCAATAGCATAAGTAAAAGGGCAATATAAATCGGTATTTTAAAAATACCAATTATTATGATATGAAGGAGTAATTATTATTATGGTATGAAGGAGTAATGTATGAAATAGTAGTAAGGAATTTGGGAAAAACTGAAAGTCAAAGAGCAGAACTAAAATCCACATAT
Source organism: Noctilio leporinus (assembly GCA_004026585.1). NCBI lineage: Eukaryota > Metazoa > Chordata > Mammalia > Chiroptera > Noctilionidae > Noctilio > Noctilio leporinus. The sequence goes on along the minus strand of PVIW01010889.1, from coordinate 29,602 downwards.
GTATTACTAAAAAGGGAACTGGAATTTTGGTGATCAGCAACATGGACGATACATTTCATATTCTTTAACAATGAAGAAAAATATAGCAATGAAGAACAAAAGAAAAAATTTATTTCAATTTAAAGATTATAACTTTTCCTGAAAAAAAGAAAAACCCAGCAAATTAAAACAGAAGCAAACATCAACTGTCTAATTTAAGAAATCTTTTCTTAGTTTCACATCTACCTGAGTATTGCACAGTCCAAATATACTTAACATTCTTAATTGTATAATTAAAAATGGTTAAAATGTTTATTTTAACACAATTATATGCATTTTAACATATGTTATTATATGCATTTCAACATAATAAAAAATATCTGCACATAAATATTGAAATTCTTATCATATAAGAACTAAAATATCAATTTTAAAAAGAACCCACAATATAGAATATCCTGAGGAAAAGAATTTGAATTACAATGATTAAAAAGAATGATTCATATAATTACACAGCAAAAAAGAAAAATGGAATGAACTCTGAGAGAACAGGAATGAGCACAGTTTCTCTAGAGGAGCATCTAAAAGAGTCAACTTTGCTAAAACAGTAAATATCAAAAGGCAACAAAGCTTATCTTAGTTTGATGTAATGTGCAAGGACAATATTCTAAGAATTGTATGCCCACACTTAAGTCTTTTATGAGTGGAGTTTACAGATAGATTTTCTCACATATGCCAAAGCAAAGAAAATAAACCACTTTATTCATCATTTTGGAAGAAAATTGTTTTTAATTTTCCTAGAAGATGACATCTCTCCTATACAGAAGTAAACATTAAGCACTCAATAATAAAGAAGTTTTAGTGTAAATGACGTGTCCCTGCTCTGGAGTATCATCAACCAACATAACAGCCAAAGCTTCATGAAATTCCTGTAGGAATCCCTACCTTAGCAAATAGTATTTGATTTAACTGGGCATACTAATCAATATACAAAAACAGAGAGGAGGGGTTCCTATCACAATGTATCTTCATAAAGATGAAAATCACATTATTTAATTATGAATTTTAAATCTCTCATTTTGGGATGCAAAATATTTATCTGAAAAAAAGTCTTCAGTAAAATTTAGCAAAAAGGGGATGGATGTAATACAACAACAATAAAATTTAAAAAGAAAAAAATTTATAACCATATTCTGAAGTCTAATTTAATATAACTATATAATATGTATGTATATTTAGCAGCATTTAAAAACCAAACACACATCTATGCCTAGAAAATGACTTAAAAAATACCAAAATTATAATGTTATTGTCTTTGAATAGTGGAACTAGGTATGCTGTTTTATTCCTTTCAACTTTCTACATTCTCCAAATACTTTTGATGAACTTAGATTACATTTTTATGAAAAATAAACTTTTATTTCAAAATCATGAAAACAAATCCTTTTGGTGATAATAGTAGAAACAGGAATCTAACCCAGATTTTTAAAACTCCATACCCTTAACCACTATGAGACCATGTCTATCACCCATGAAAACCATAATCTTGGGTAATTCCAGATGCCCATCTAGCCACAAACTCTAGGCTTGATAGAGGAGGCAAACAAAATGAATTGTTCTTCTTCCCCTCCACCCCGCCATTTATTTATTCAAGACAGTACAAAGCATTAAAGACTAAGGAAACTGAAGGTTATTCTTACAGGTTTCTGAAAGAACAACAGACCAGCCTGCAGTCAGGCCAGTGATGAACACTCTACCACAGAAACCGACCTTTGCCTGGGCATCCTCTGGGTCATCTCCCTTTGAAGCCAGGAGCATGAGTCGCAGAACCAGGGTTATGCTGAGTGGGAACTGCCCTCTTAGTTCAGGAACGTTGGATTTTATGAGCTTTTCTATTTTGGGTGGTGGAATATCAAAGAAATATACATCTCCTAGCAGGTCTTGGCCTCGTCTTCCAGCACGTCCTGACATCTGGGAACAGAATAGAATGACAGTGTAAAACTTACCTACACACTATTTTTATTTTATTTTTTATTTATTTATTTAATTTTATTGTTGTTGTATTACATCCCTACACACTATTTTTAAATTTTATTTTTATTGCATTTTTTCCATGACCATTTATCCCCCTTATACTCCCACCTGCCTACAATCACCACACTGTTGTTCATGTCCATGAGTCCTTACTCCTTTTTTGCTTGATGCCTTGGCATTGGGTTGGAACAGGTAAATTGTGCCTATGTCTCGCCATTAAATAACTGAAAGTAAAATCCAACTATGCAGTCCTTACAAAACTTACCAGGCTGAGACAGAGCTGCAAATGGGACAAGCATTATTATGACTAACTTTTTTTTTTTTTAAGATTTTATCCATCATTCCCAGAGAGAGGGGAAGGGAAAGAGGCAAAGAGGGAGAGAGACATCAATGTATGGTTGCCTTTCACCTGCCTCCAGCCAGGGACCTGGCTGGAGACCTGGCTTGTAAACTGGTTATGTGTCCTGCCTGGGGAATTGAACCAGTGACCTTTGGGTTCACAGGCTGGCGCCTTATCCACTGAGCCACCAGCCAGGGCCTATTATGAACTTATTTCAAAGATCCTGTTAGATATTTATATTATACATAGAGGAAACAAAAAAACAAGAAGACTAGGCCCTGATTTCAAGTTTATTTATAGCTTAACTTGTACCAATTCTCCCCTTTCCCATCTGCCCCTCTCGCATCCTTTTTTCTTACACTCTCTCACACACAAGGGTGTTGAGTTACAAATCACCATAAAAATTTACCCAAGTGGAGGGAATATGTAAGATAAAAGTCAGAATCATTATATGTAAAAATCAAGTTAAGAATAAACACTTGGTCAGGGGGAAGGGGGATCGGGGGGAGGAGGGAGGCAGAGGCAAGGAAGGGGAGCAGTTTAGACAAGAACCTAGTATAAAAGAACCATGGACATGGACAACAGGTAGGACTGACTTTGGGGGGAATGAGTGGGTGAGGAGGGGGACAGAGAGGAGCAAAAAGGGGATGGATGTAATACAACAACAATAAAATTTTTTTAAAAAGAATAAACACTTGACAGAGGTTCTATTAGTTCTGAGTTATTAAATGCTTAGAATGTGCTAAGTCTTTGAAACTTTTTAAATATGAATCTCACAACTAGATGAAGTAAATCTAATCATTATCCTCATTTTACAATATAGAAACTGGACACGGAATGTAAGAGACTTGCTCATGGGCAAACAACCAGGCGTTTGTTTGGGAGATTCAGGACTCTAACCCTGACTTTTTGACTCCCAAGTCCTTTATCTACAAGAGTGTAACACCCCGGCTCCAGTGCTCTAAGGATGAGACTCCCAAAGTTGATAAGGGAGGAGAGTTCATGCATAGCATAGAAGCAGGAGAAATCAAAAGAATAGGGGTTGGTATGGTTGTGGGAAATAAGAAACAAGGGCTGGAAGGCCATAATAAGTGTTTAGAGAGAAAGGGAAGGGTGGCACTTTGATAAAGAAAGTGAATGTTAGCTGAGATATCTAACTTTCACGCCTCAAGTAAAAATATGCATCACATATGCCTGAGCAGGGAAACCATATGAAGACAAACTATACCATGTGCAGGATATAGTAGGGTAAGGGGAAGTGAAATTCAGGAAAATCATTTTAATAATACAAGGCCAAGAATGTCTGATGACACAGTAGAAAAGAAATTGTAAGGCCAAAATTAAGTATCACTACAGGAAACTAATGAAATGGGCTTGGTAATAGATTATGTACCAGCAGCAAAAAACAGAGAAGCATTAAAGAGAGCTCAGCCCTGGCTGGTGTGGCCCAGTGGATTGATCGCCCATCTGCAGACTGAAAGGTTTCTGGCTTGATTCCCTGTCAGGGCACATGCCTGGGTAGCAGGCCAAGTCCGAAATTAGGGGCATGAGACAGGTAACCAATCGCTATTAGTCACCCTTTCTTTCTCCCTCTTTTCCCTTCTTTCTAAGAATAAATAAATAAAATCTTAAAAAAGAAAAAATAGCTTTACAGCACAAAATCATGTGCATAGGAAATAAGTAAATGCTTATGGAGGACCTTCCTTGTGTATATTCCCTACAGATCACTTCATTTAATTCTTGCAAATGGTATGGAATATTAATTATCATTCTTATCCTGCAGGTAAGAAGGATCAGGCAGTTTGGCTATCTCACCCAGGGTCACATGTCTAGATAGTGATGGTCACATAATCCCAAACTCATGAGCTTTTCATTATTCACAGCTAAAAATGATGATCAGGCATGAGTAAACATCAATGTTGCTGGTCTATAAATTATAGCATGTTTGTAAACTAAAGGTTCCCATTATTTTTTGCTATTTTATGGTCATATTTAGGGGTGCAATAGAGAATTTATGCATATCACAATACCTGTCTATAATTTAAAGCATCAAGGTAGATTGAATTTTGAGCAAAAACCACAGATTTACAAGGCATATTTACTCCTAAAGCAAGGGTCCCCGTAGCGGTCACCACCTAGAAAGAGAATAAAACAATTATCTTACAATATAGGATTTCTATAAAATGCCATATAGTTATTAAACTTTGAACTTCAAGTAAGCCACAGTGGTATTCTTGATATTTTACAAACACATCACATTCCCACCTTGGAGCCATCAATAACAGTCCTTCTTGGCTCCACACGTAATATTCTTTTCCACATCGTCCTTTATCTGGTATATTCCGTTTTCCGCTCCAATGTCAAAGAGCAACTTCTGGCCTATGATATTCAAAATAACCATCCCTATCACCATTATTTCTCCCCCTTTTCTACAGTATTTTTGTTCACAGCACGAACAGCTGCCTCAAGTAATACGAGGTCGGTCGCAGAAGTATCGACCGTGCAAACTTTCATTCTATTGACCCTGGCTCGATACTTTTGGGACAGACCTTTTCGTCACATTTGCTTGTTTGCGCGTCCTGCACGGGAGACCTCAAGCCCCGTTCAGCATTGTAGTCCCACATTCAGAAAAGTACTTGGCGCATGATATGTGTTCAGTAAATGTTATAAAATAAATGCCTCGAGAGAAAATTTCCCCCAAAGGGTAATCATGCTTTTCCAACCCCTTAGTATACTTCACCCCTCTCCACCTCCCTAGTCTCTCTGCCTTGAGCGCAAGCACGCGACGTATTTCGTACTGCTGCAGCGCGCAGCTCGTTAGTATTAAAGAAACAGAAGCGGAGGGCAGGCATCTCATGAAACTGGATTAACTAGGAAGAGGCAGCTCCTCAGCCCCTCCAGGCACTGGAGCAGACAGGAAAACCTGGCTTGCCACCCTGCCCAGGGAGCTACGTGCCCCCCGATTATGGCAACCGTAAGGAGAGGAGTTTACCTCTGGGGTTTGGGGGAATGACAGGATAGGAAACAGGTATGAAACACGGGAAGAGCCAAGAAAGGGAGTGGATGAAGGAAGGCGCCAGTATAACCCAGGGGAGAGTCAGGGAAGATACTAGATAATTTGAAGGAATAATAATAGAAAACAGCCTACTTTCCCCTAGCCCAAGGAAATAGAACCAGGCGCTCATCCTCTAGCAGCTGCACGGGCCATGCGCTCTGCCCGTCACAGCAGAGCCCGTGCTAGGCGACTGCAGCCTCGGCCACTGGGTGCCGGCACCGCAGCTCTGGGTCCTGGCCCTTCTCCTGGGCTTCGGGTGCAGATGCAGGCTTGCGGCCCCAGACACTGGACTTCCTCCACAGCGAGATGGAGCTCAAGCACTGGTCGTGGATGAGACATCACCTAAGCCTTTCCTTTGTCTTCACTCCAATAAACCCAGCCACTATATACCTCAGATCCTCCTGGGTGTGTCCCCAAAATGCGTTTCCTCAGCCCTGGCTGGTGGCACAGCAGATAAGGCTCCAGCTTGCGAACCCAAAGGTCGCTGGTTTGATTCCCAGCCAGCGCACATAACCAGGTTGCAAGCCAGGTCTCTAGCCAGATGTGTGGCTGGAGGCAGGTGAAAGGCAACCATATATTGATGTTTCTCTCCCTCTCTGCCTCTCTCCTTTTCCCTCTCTCTAAAAATAATTAATAAAATCTTAAGGAAAAAAAAAGTGTTTCCTGTGACACCATGGAAGAATACTATTTCCTTTGGCAACAATACAAAAAAAACTTAACATAGGTAATTTGAAAAAGTCAGGGTCTCTTTTTAAATATTACTGAAGATCCAAATTACTAGGAGATTATATAAACCTTTGTAAATTTATTCAGACCACCCCCGGGCATCCTCATGGAGCATAAATAAAACACAACAAGGCTATTTCAGGAAATCTTCTCCTTGTCCACTATCAGTGATAAGAAAGAGCATTTAGGAGTGACACATCTAAAAAAAACTCTGCCAAGATATGCAGTGGGCCTCCAGGAAGTGAGGAAGTGATACATTCTTGTCTTCTTTTAGCTATTTTGAGAAAAGATCTGATCTAAAGCATTACCATAAATGTCCAAGATGAGAGAATGTCTGTACCTAAAATTATATCAACAGCTGACCAAATTCCCTAGATATTATAAATTTTAAAAACAAGCAGTTGTTCTAAGATCAGCATAGGTAATTTAATTATAGAAATATATGGAAAGGTATCTTTTTAGAGACTATTTTAACTTCATGAAAAAAAGATAAACTGAATGGCAAACTTCAAACCCTCTCCCTTAATTAAATGAGATGAGAAATATTCAATCATCTCAGGAGTTATTAAAAAATACAATTAGATGAGAAAAAATAGTGATTATTTCTCCCCTTTTCATGGGGTATACATCTTTATTTAGACAAAGCTTAAAATTTTAGAATGAAAACATTTACCTACCTTAATAAATCCTTTCCTGAATAGAATTTCAACTAACTGTTTTTCTTTGAAATTCAAAGATCTGTGATGATATCCGATACCCCTTTCTGCCAAAGCCTTCAGTTCAGCACCTTTTCTTGTGAATTTTACTCGCTGAAACACCATCTGCAACATCTGAAAGAAGCAAGAGTTTCAGGGATTTTGATAATTTTTATCTAATTTTGACATGGATCAGAATAGTGTTCAAATGAAAATAACACAAATACTATGCAATAATTTGGCTACAGAAGCAACTGTTTGGAATCGACTCCACGTGTGTACAATTCAAAAACCATTTTAGAGCATTAACAGTAAAGCTGGAAAACACTCCCTAATTTTCTAACAGAACTTGCACCATTTCCCCAGAGCCCACCCCGCCCTCCTCTGCAGGGGTGGGAGGTATGGGGACCCAGAGGAGGTGTAAATGCATGACTTGCTTGCCTGAGAGAGATCAAGTCTCCAGTGGATCCTTAGGAGTTCTGGGAAAAAAGAGAGAGTTTTGCAAAAAGACAGAGCAGGTTCTTTACCCTATATGACCTGGGAATGCTTACTTCTCACTGTAACTTGGTCAAAAGTAGCCTTAAAGTATTTATGCCCTAAGTAGGAAATCCACTTGTGTACAGTTATATATATGAAGATAAACACTGCTTCTGAGAATACGAAAAAGAAAAAAAAAATTCCTAAGGCACTTTTAGTTATATAGTCATCTGTACAATGGAATATCAAGGACCAACTAAAAATGATGAGGTAAGTACATGGTTAGTAAAATGGAAGAGACCATGAAGTTTACAAAGAATGTACACATGTATACAATACAATGACTATATGTACAGGGTGTGACAAAATTAGGTCTACAGCTGTTCATATGGGAAAAAATACAATAATTAATAAACAATAACAGAAGAATAAGCTCTGTGGTTTGCCTACTCACAACTATAAACTTACTTTTGCCCCATCCTGTGTGTGTGTGTGTATCCATACTTCATGTGTATGTATTCATGTGTGCATAAAAGATGTAAAAAGTTCATTTCTAAGGGCCTACTTCTGATTGATGGCACTGCTTTATTGGTATTAATTTGAATTTTCAAATTTGTCCACCATAAGCATGAATTATTTTCTTAAAAATACGTTTTTTAAGATTTTATTATTTCCAGAGAGAGGGGAAGGGAGTGCAGCAGAGAGGGAGAGAGACATCAATGTATGGTTGCCTTTCACCTGCCTCCAGCCATGGACCTGGCTGGAGACCTGGCTTGCAACCTGGTTATTGGTGCCCTGGATGGGAATCAAACCAGTGGCATTTGGGTTCACAGGCCAGCGCCTTATCCATTGTGTCACCAGCCAGGGCCTAACAACTATTTTAAACAAGAAATGGTGGATATAATACAGCAACAATAAAATTAAATTTAAAAAAAATTTTTAATAAACATAAAGAACATGAACCACTTTAAAAAAAAAAGAAACAGCATACCACTTGTAGATGTTTTAATACTTTTCTGGTGGGATGGTTTGACTATAATATAAAAAGCCTCTGATTTTGAGAGACTCTGTATGTTATTTAAAGTATATTGAACTACAAATATTCAAATGAGGCATGTGAGATTGAAGCTGAGAATTCAAGCTGTGAAAAATGCTATCATAGAAACAAATAATAAAAGAGAAGCTGTTCTAAGGGGTTAATTGTAAACAAGCAAGAAATAATCTGTAAAGTCCTGGCTGGTGTGGCTCAATGGACCCAGTGCTGGCCTGAAAGGTGAAACTTTATCAGTTCAGTTCCTGGACAGGGCACATGCCTGGGTAGCAGGCCAGGGCCCCAGTTGGAGGTATGGGAGAGACAACTGATCAATGTGTATCTCATACATTGATGTTTCACTCCCACTGTTTTTCCCTCCTTTCCCCTCTCTCTAAAAGTAAAGAAATATAATCTTAAAAAAAAGAAAAAAAAAAAAAAAATCCAAGCCCCGGCTGGTGGCACATTGCATAAGGCACCAGCCTGTGAACCCAAATGCCACTGGTTCGATTCCTCAGCCAGGGCTCTTTCTCCCTGCCTCTCTCCCCTCCTCTCTCTCTAAAAATAATAAATAAAATCTTTTTAAAAATCCATAAATCCTAATCCTATCATTTTTAGACATTCTGCAGAGGCCTTAAATATTATGTGTAGCCAGGAGGTCATATATAGAGATGTCTATTCTGGTAGAAGACTGCATTTAGTTATTACATTCAACCTTGTCTATCATGGAGAAGTAATGGCTGGTGAGTGAAATAATGTCCCAGAGAACTACGAGTACTTCACTGGAAGTGCTGACCTCCACATTCACAGCCTTTTGATCAGCATATGTACACTCCTGAGGGATTTCCTGGTTCTTCTTTAACACCTTGAGTAGATTATCATATTCAGCTTCATCTATTAGGCCTTTATCCATGGTTCTGAGCTTCTTCTGGCTCTTTTCATCTCTGTTCATAAAAATAAATTTTAAGTAATGAATTTGGCCAATATAGGAAACCAAAGACTTCCTAAATGTTCCTTATAGACCAGACATCCACTCCTACTTATATCCTACTATCCTGACCCAATCTCCTTTCTCTAATGCACTTTATCACTGGCCTCTGGAACTTGTTGTCCCTAAAAAATTTTTCCTTATCTACCCATATTTTCTCTGAAGGTTTACTACCCTTTTTGCTGTAAGGAACCTTCTCCCATATGATCTTGATAAGTGGTCAATTTCCAAAGCGATAACCATTTTCTCTTTCTCAGCCTTTGTAACACTAGGCTTGAGGGTAATGTAGGTGACCTCCTTGTTCCACTTTGCCCATTGCAAGCCATTTTCCTTCTCTCCTTGTGGTGGATACTATAGCTGCTCTGAGTGTGGTCGCTAAGGGCTCTTGGCAGCAGAATTCCTTGCAGAATTGCCCTCAATTGACAAGTCTCTTGACATTCCCAGGAAGCTAGAACCTCTCTGGAATGGGGAAGGAGCCCACAGCCAGTAACTGAATGAAACAAGGTAGAGAAGTCATCCACCTTGACTCAAATTAGGATAATTCTGTGGTATCCCCAGATCTCTGTTGAACCAGGCTCAGATAATATATTACCAAAACCCACCTCCTTGTTTATCTCACATTCCCTCTTTTGCTTCCCCCATTTTCTTCCAGTCCCTCATAAGCACACCACTTCGATAAATCCCTCACACAGATATCCCCATCCCAGCAAGTGCCACTGGGGAATCTGACCTATGACATCGATCCATAAACCCTGGTTTCGATAATCCTGTGTCACCAGACTGTATTATCCCTTATTCCAGTATAACAGCTTTATCCTTTACTGGATTTTTATTGTTTGTCTCTTGACTATGCACGTAAGACAACTCCAAGTATGAGATGAGCTCACTTGTATACTATCATGAAGTGTTCCTTCATGTTGCCTCCAACTAACATAACCTTAACCCAGGGGAGAATGCCAAGACAATGGAAAGGCATTCTTCTGGAGTGTGAAGCAAAATACTAATGGAGACCCACATATTGTTATCTAACTGTTTATGAGTTTTAAATCAAGGCTACAAACTATCAAATAATACAGTCTATCCTCCCACCTTTACAAATACAGCTTCATAGAAATTTGGAATTTAAAAGGCAAGAGTGAGGTCCAGGTGTGTCTGTCCCACCTCCACCAACTCACAATGTTATGGGAATGGAGGCAGATGGAGGAGGACCAGAGTGGCATGGGTCCCTCACTCATCCTCAGTGTAATGATAGGGCTAAACAAGGTATTAAAACATTCTTTACCATTTTATAATTCAACTTGAAATGGTAGCTTCTAGTGTGATGAAAACATGTTGTCTAACTGATCTTCAGTTTTACCTCCTATGTTGTGTCTGCCTGGACTTCTCACATTTTAAGCAAAGAATAAGAAAGACTATTGAGTATGAGATCATTTAATCAATTCAAAATTAGCAAAATCGTGTTTTAGCTAGATTGGAAAGTGGTGACTCTTAAGAGAAAAAAAATGTCCTTTGCAAAGAAGACAGTGAGTGTCTCCAGAAGGCAGTTACTAAAGATGGAGAAGATGATGAAGAGAGTAAACATTCTGAACCTTAAGTTGTCAGAATTAGACATAGAACAAGGAAGAGGAGTCAAAAGAGCAAAGTGCTACCAAGCATAAAAGTGGCATTCAAGCTCATTCTGTATCACTTATGAGATTATAATGGCATCAGTGATACTTTGATACTGTGGCGCAAAGTAATGTGGGTAGACTTTGTTTAAAGACTATGAGGGCTGACTGAGGGTGGGTCAGTAGGTATCAAAGATGCGCTTATTTTAAGGAATGATTATGTCAGGTAAATGGTCTAACCATAGTTGGAGGCTGTGGTCCTACCTCTCCCAAGCTCTGAACAATACTAACCTATACAATTTAGGAATATATAAATATCATGGTTACTTATTTTTACCCTAATCTCTTATCCAAGTTTACTTAATTTGCAAACATGTCCAAGCAATAACTAGAACTTCTTTGTTGCACATTCAATGTATATTTCCTACTGGAATTTGTGAAGTATTTTAACCTTTTAACCACCACTTTGTTTAGTTACTTACATTATCCTTTGTTTCTCAATGGATTTTTTAACTTTTCGAAGTTTATTAGCCAAATCATAGGCTTCTTTATCAGCTTTGGGAGGTCTTTCTCTCTTCTGCTTCATCTCCAAAAAAGTGCTTGCCCTGATAGCAGTCTCCTCTACATCTCCTAATTTGAATCTGGAAACAAATGAAAGAAATGGTTGTCTTGAAAATAAAATCATAAATAGAATGCAATTATATTTCCATTTACTGCTATCACCCTGACACATACCTATTGAGTTTTTATTTTTTATTTTTTAAAGATTTTATTTCATTATTTTTAGAAAGAGGGGAAGGGAGAGAGGCAGAGAGGGAGAGAAACATCAATGTATGGTTGCTTTTCACCTGCCTCCAGCCACAGATTTGACTGGAGATCTGGTTTGCAACCTGGTTTTGTGCCCAGGCTGGGGAATCGAACCTGCGACCTTTGGGTTCGCAGGCCGGCACCTTACCCACTGTGCTACCAGCCAGGGCCGAGTTTTTAATATCCGTATTTATCAGTTTTATCTAGAATAGACACACAAGGTTTTCTGTATCAGCAGACTCCTTAGGAACTATGTCATAGTGCATAGGAAGTTCCCCTCCGTGCCCCAAATCTTATCCCTGGGCAATGACAATGAGAGCCCCTGGATATTTTTCTTGTAGGAGTAGCCAGACACTCCATGGGCAAGGGACAGAAGACAATGTGTTTTCTATTCATATACAGAAGAGAGATGCCTCCCTCCCCTCATGAGAAATGAGGGGAAAATATTTTTAAACAAGAAATTTTTGCTCTCTTATTTATTTTCATTGTTGGGGTAGCTGTTTGTGTATTTAATTTTACTGACCTTTTGGTCTGTCCATAACAGAGTCAAAGGCCCCGACTGCTAAGTAAATATATTAACGTTCAGATTTCTTGATCACCAAATCATTTGTGCATTTTAGTGCCTTCTTTGTTTTTGTCTTTTTCCAGTTTTATTAAGATATGATTGGCATACAACATTGGATAAGTTTGAAGTCTACAGGATGATCTTATATACATATGTGTGTATATAATAATATTATATGTATGTGTGACCCTAATAATATTAGCTAACACACCCATCACCTCACCTAGTTGCCTTGTGCGTGCACCTTTAAGATGTACTCTCCTATCACCTAGCCCCCTGCCAGCTGCCAGTCTGTTCTCTGTACCCATGATGCAAAAGGGAAAAAAGACTCAAAGTCACAGAGAGCAGTATGATCATTGCTGGAGGGAATAGGGTTGAGAAGAGTTAAAAGAAGGTAATGAAGGCATAAATGGAGATGGAAGGAGACTTGGGGTGGTAAACACAATACAATATGCAAATGATGTGTTGCAGAATTATATAACTGAAACCTAAATAATTTTATTATTCAATGTCACCCCAATAAATTCAATTAAAATAAAACAATAAAATGGTTAAAAAAAATCTAATATCCTAGCAACTTTGAAGTACACAATACAGTATTGTTAACTATAGTCATCATGTTATTCGATAGATCCCTACAACTTATTCATCTTACAGTAAGTCTGTACCTTTCAATCAATATCTTCTCACTTTTTTTCCACCACCCCACCCTATCCCTAGTCCCTGTCAACCATTCATCTACTCTCTGCTTGTAGGAGTTAGGCTTTCTTATATTCCATATATAGTATAGGATTGAGAGAATAGGAGAGAATCATGGGTTCTCACCCTAACCTTATAGAACGTGACAACCTTTTTCCAGAAACCATATGAACCCCAGATGTTGCTGGTCTTGACAATCCACAAATGAATCTAGAGTCTGGGCTTTATATCTTTTGAAATGTAAATGCCTAGAGACAGAATGGTTCAGGCTTCCTGGCACTTTGGGATATAAACTAGAATCTAGGCCCATTTAGGCCTGAGCAATTAACTGAGCAATTAGCCAAATTGCTGCAGATCAAATTTCCCTAGATGGGAAGAGTAAATTATTTCTGGAGGAAGTAAAATCAAATATTCTCTATCTTTATCATATACATTGCCCTGTATCAGGAAGCTAGGGCTTCTGACAAGAAGACTGAAAATATCCACTTAAGTATTATTCCCCCTACAATACTTTGTTAGCAAAATCCTGTTCCTGGAAGTAGCCAACAGCCATAATCAGTTTACTAAATCATGTCTCATCATAGAGTGGGTCTACACAATGCAGTTTTTTTTTAAATGTAAATTGTAAAGCAAAGAGCTTTTCTAAGGTCTTTATAGAACTAGCATGAAGTGAAAAGGTTATCTAGTGAAAAATAAATGAACACACTGGTGAAGGAAGGATTAAGAAAGTGGAAGTCTATGCCACATGGCAGAAAATTTTATGTAGTAGATAAAATATCAAATATAGTAAACATTATACTTATTGTCAGACACTATTCTAAATATCTTAAATATATTAACTAATTTAATACGACATCTCTATAAGGAAGGCACTATTATTATCCCTATTTCACAAATGAGAAAATGGAGACATAAAAAGATGAAGTGACCTTCAAGGCACTACACTTTGTATGTGTCAAAGAGTCTGGCCTCCAAGCCAATGTTCTTAACCTTGACATTACATTGCTTCTCTGTTTACATGAATGCAAATCACTGTGGCCTCGGCACATATTGTGTATTAAGCAATGCCATTTTCATCATAGTATTTCACTTCTTAAAATGGATCGCTTGGAAATAATTTTTCCTCTTAAATCATTCTGATAATCATATTATGCACATCAACCCATAATATGGTATAGTATTGTATTAAGTGATTACATTGCTTATTTTTTTCTCACCCCAATACTATGTATTATTATTTTTATCATCTAATTTTGCAAATGACAAAACTAGGGCTCAAAGCTATTACGTAGCTCTCTGGAAGTGACAGAACTGATAGGAATTAGAGGAAGGTTCCAAACTTGGGCCTAACTATGAAGAACGCACACGCTGATACTAAGCTCTAACCATGCTCCACGAATTTCTTTTTCCAGAGACCAAATTAGAGAAGGCTGACAAGTATGCTATTACTTGAAAAACTCCAAGGTATGATTGAGTCTTGACAATGCCTCAGATTTGTTGATGGCCTGGGGCTCCTTAGGACTAAATAAAACTCTGTAAGATCAAGAAATTATACAGCATTCCTTGTAGAGAACCCAAAATTCCGGAGAGTTGTGCCATAATCCAACTCCTTAAGCAGAATTAAACTTTGGGTATTTTATGAAATACTATACTTTCAAATCTTTTAAGTTTGCATATTTATGCAAATAACAAATCCAGTTACTTTGGGATTTCTATTTTGTACCTAGGCTTTCGCAAATACCCGAGAGGTACTGAATCGTGTTTGTCAAGTAGGTGAACTGTGTAGCTTCTTGGTGGTTCAAAAACTTATTTTTCTTGTGTTAGCAACAAAGGTAAAGGAACAATTTTATTGCATTCCCCAAAATACAACCACACATTCAATATTATCATTATTTTAAATATATATTATAATGATTATTCTGTACTCTGTTTATGTGTAAACGAATTTCACTAGATTTTGCCACTTGAGCAAGATTCTGTGGCCTTATTTCTGTAAAGTTTCAAGGGCTTAAAGTAGTTTGAAACTGTCTAAAGCAAATAAATCATCCTATTCTGATCTCAAAATATATGGTCATGCCTAATCCAGGATATGGTGTTATTCAATTAATAAATTATACTTTGGAATAATTTATTGATTTAATACTTGACCAAAACTTGACTATTAAATTTTAAGCTGTTGCATGTTATATCAATATAAAATATATGAAGATATCAGTGCCTGTAAGTTATAGTTCTCATAATGATAAATTAAAACAATAAAATATCCCACCAATAAATACTCTAGCATATTGTAAGGATACTTTACTTTTATGCAGGATATTGCATGTATAAACATTCCATCTGTTTTACAAAGAACCTAGGTATTTACTGAACCTAGGTATTTAATAAGACCTAAATAATAATACAATAGTAAAAAGAAAATAAGAAATGGAGAAGGGAACTAAGCAAAGAAGGTAATATATAGTAGCACAGGTAAAAAAGTATTGTATTAAGAATTACACTACAGAGGTGTATTTTTAAAGATTCATTCTGATAACAAATGGGCACCGAAAATAGTTATGAACACTATATTACAACAGTAGTTTTCTAAAACTTTCCTCAGCTTGAAGTAATGATTTTAGAGAGTAGAGGGAAGGGAAGAGATATCAATATGAGAGGCAAACACTAATTTAAATGACTTACACCCAATAAACTTAACTTAAAAATAAGAATAAATACATGACTTACAAAAAAAATAGTGCTGGCAATTTCCCCATTTTTCTTAGCTTTTCAACAAGAAGTGGAAACAGTTGTAGCATGTTTTCTGAACTAACAGCCAAATTGGGACTAAGATTCTTCAGAACAGTTTTGGCCTGCAACAATACATGAGTAAATTATTTTTTAAATTTCTGCATAATAAAGAAAGTAATTACTACTTTTGACTAAAATATTTTTTGTTGCCTCATCTCTGTTACTATGATTGATTAAAATTATATGTGATAATAATATTAATTATATTATAAATATTTGCAAAGAATATCAAAGGAATATACGAATCAATACACTAAAGAACAAAAAAGATAGACAGTAGCATATATATACATAGGCATATGTGCAATAAAAAGTGAAAGTTTTTAAGGCAACACAAATTAGTTTAGTAAATGGTGCTGGTTTCACTATGGCAACTGGTGGATGAACCAGTTTTTCTCCATGTCATATGGAAAATTATTTCCAAATTCATTTTAAGGATTTTTTAATGAAAAAATAAGCAGCAGAAAATCTAAGTTAATTATAATGGGGAGAGATAATCTAAGTTAAAATATAATAGGAAAAAAATCACATGAGAAAAGTTTAATTAATATGTGTTACTCCCCCAAAAGCAGAAACTTCAATATGTGGCAATAAAACAAACTTTAAAATATAAAGATCCCTTAGCCCTGGCTGGTGGCTCAGTGGAATGGTGCCAGCCTGCGAACCCAAAGGTTGCTGGTTCAATTCCCAGCCAGGGCACATAATGAGGTTGCAAGCCAGGTCCGTGGTTGGAGGCAGGTGAAAGGCAACCATACATTGATGCTTCTCTCCCTCTCTGCCTCTCTCCCTTTCCCTCTCTCAAAAAATAATAAATTTTAAAACTCTTTAAATAAAATTTACCTTGATAATCAAAAAAAAATTTTTTTAAATAAATAAATAAAGACCCCTGACTTAAAATAACTTGTATGAACCAAGTTTTTTTTCTTCTTCTTCACTCAAGGACATGCTCACTGATTTTAGCAAGGAGAAGGAAGGGAGAGAGATATTGATGTGAGAGGCAAACATGGATTTGTTTCCTCTCCTACATGCCATGACTGGGGATCAAAACCACAACCTAGACAGGTGCCCTGACCAAGAATCAAACTCATGATTTTTTGGTTTATACAGAAGAACACCAACCAGCTGGGCCACATCATCCAGGGTACCTCAGATTAATGTTTTAATATACAAATAATTCATACAAACTAAAATAAAAATCATGTTTAAAATGTAAAACAAAAACAATTGAGTAAAAAATCCTTCTCAATTACTATGAACTGTGATTCCAATATCTCTATCATCACAGAGCCAAGAACAATGACCGTGAATAGTGACAGCTCTGTTCTTCCATTTTATGACACATGCCAGGAACTAGGGGCTTTTGGCACGCGACAAAGACCAATTTATTCTCTCTCTTTTTATTCTATCTCAGAATCACTAGACTTCATGTTCCGCTTGAAATCTTAAAATGAAAATTAAAGATTACAAAAAAAACATACAGTGGTAATGATTGGACAACTCAACTCAAGAAAGCAAAAAAGATGGTGTGCTTCATCAAAAACCTGTGTGAAAATTACCTCCTTTACATTGCCATTTTTAACCCAATTTGTTAATTCTGCCTTTAAGCTCTCTTCGTATCTTCTAGCATCCATCTTCTTAATGACTATTTTATTTTTCAAGTGAATGAAGTTCTCTGGACACAACTCCTTGAAAAGAAATAGCACAAAATTAAATAAACTCAAGCAAGAAAATCCAAAGGTGTTTCTTAATTATGAACTTTCTTAACAGAACTACAGGCTTCTTGAAAGTACAGATCACTAAAATTTTTTTCCCATAGTTTCTAGTACATAAACCAAGTTTTTAGTACATAAACCAATAAAATTAAAGAACTTTTCAAAGGAAAGACTGCAGAGCAAAGACAGTAAGGTTAAAACAGGCAGTAATTAGAGTAAAGAGAAAGAACAGGAGCATAGTGAAAGAAAATGGAGGTATATAAATCCAAGACGTAAGACAAAACTAAAGTATCTCAGAAACTGAATGAAGAAATACTTTCAGGAAGTCAGTGACATTCCATGCCATTAAAATAAAACATTAATGTTAGAAAAAATGTCTGAGAGTAGGTAATTGCATTTTAGAAAGAGTCTGTTGATAATTTTAAAAGATCAGATGCAAGTGATTAGAAAGGGTAAGATATTTTTTCTGAACAGTAATGTTACTATCCACTATAATAGAATTCAAATTAATCCCATAATTATTATTTACCTGGGCCCTGGGCCAACTTTTCCAGACTTTAAACATGCTATCATAAAGCTGGATGGTTTCTCGAGGTGACAGGGTAAGATCGGAAGGAAATCCATACATTTCAATCTACGGTTGAAATAAAATTGAAATTTTGAATATTCTCTTTATTTTATCTCAAGTTCAAACCTTTGCCTATCACAAACCCAAAGACACTGAAAACAGCACTTTAACTAAAATGTTCAAATGCTGATTAGTGCTACATCTAAACAAAATACTAACCAAGAGTATCCCTGATTTATTGAAATAGAAATAAAAGTCCTCCAAATTTTTCTGTGTTGTTTCCTAAAACCTTTTCATTCAAATTAATGTACTGGAAAGCTAAAATATTTGTGGACTCAGTTTAGACAAGAAAACAAGATGTCTCTACCTAGCAGCTAAAGCTTAAATTGGTTTCATTATGAATATGGTCATTTGTTTTGAGTGCCAAGCAAGGCGAAAAGTGGCAAATTTTACTGGCTGAAGTTCTAAGATCAGAGCTGCATCAACTTTAAAACTCAAGGTATCAGATCACTTTTAAAACAAGCAAGGAGACTTCTCTGCAGGTCACACACTTGGCTCTACTTTAAGCTTTCTGGATATGTACATCATCAACTTTTCCAAAATATCTTAAAAGTATAAATTTTTTAAAATCCTTCTCTCAAAAAACTTGTAGTATTTTCTATTAGTTTCAACTACTGCTGCCATGGTAGCAATTGCCTGTTCAACTATGATCGCTGAGATGTTGATAGGTATAAGATGGGGAGGTTGTGTATTCGCAGGTGTTTCATTAAATAGGCCCCTTCAAAATTCCACTTTGGAAAAGTCAAAGAAGAAACTAGAGTATGTAGATTTCTCTAAAACTATTTGAAAATAGGATACTTGTTTTAGTAAATAGCTGTTAACAAGTTATGAAACTCAGGCTTGGAAATTCTGGGTTAAAAATGCTGTTTGTTCCAAACATAATACAATTGAAAAATATTTAATAGACTCAAAAGTTATTAGATTCTGTAACAGAAATTCTAATTCTAATTCCACCTACAAATGCCAGTTCCTTATCCTTAATATAGGAATTTAAACATCTGTACTCTCACCTTACAAACTGTGGTTAAAATCAGACAGAATACATGTATCAACACATGTTTTTCAAACTTTTAAAACTAGTAAATAAGTCCTGAAGATTTAATGTTACCATAGTGATTATAGACAAAAATACCATATTACAAATATCCAATATGCTAAGAGATGAGATCTAATTATTCTCACCACAAAAAGAAATGATAATTATGTGACTTGATAAGAAGTTTTAAATAAGGCTACAATTGCAACAATCATGTTGCAATACATAAATAAATCAAATCAATATGTTTTATACCTTAAACTTATACAATCATATATGTCAAATATATTTCAATTAAAAATCAATTAGGTTTGTAAAAACTACAGGGTGCACTTTGCAACAACATGGATAGAACTGGAGAGTATTATGCTTAGTGAAATAAGCCAGTCAGTGAAGGACAAATATCATATGATCTCACCCATTACAGGACAATAATGAACAAAACTAACAACAAGCAAAACAGAACTAAATATTTGAATACAGTGAATAGGCCTTCAGCGGTCAGGGAAAAAGGGGTTGGGGGGAGGGGGAGGCAGAGGCAAGGAAGGGGAGCAGCTTAGACAAGAACCTAGTATAAAGGAACCATGGACATGGACAACAGGTGGGATTGACTTTGTGGGGAATGGGTGGGTGGGGAGGGGGACAGAGGGGAGCAAAAAGGGAATGGATGTAATACAACAACAATAAAATTTAAAAAGAAAAAAAAAAGAGAAAAAAACTATAGGGTGCAAATAATTTAATGGAATTATTATTTAGTAACTCTTAGTTTGAGCACTGAAGGCTTGCTTGATAGTAAAGACCACATTATGCATAAATAGTAAACGAATATATTATTTTCAAATGTTAGCATTTTGTTCTTTTATTTTTACCAACTGAAAATTTAAACTTATTTTGTCTAAGTTTAAAAATATGTAAGTAAACCCAAGAATTATCATAATTTTTAGATTTAAATCTTCTATTTTGATTACTAGAGTGCTTATTTATTTCTTAAGTCTCTTAGCCTTGAACAGAAGCCTGAATTTACTCATTTCTAAGACAAACAACAATTCTGTCTATGACACAGATTTGTTGTAGGAATTAAGTTAAATAATATACTACATGATAGGCCTAGTAAAATACCTGCCACAAGGTTGATACCTCAACTGTTAATGCAATTCACTAATTTATAATTCTTAATTTTTTAAATCATTTTAGCAATTCTATGGCCAAAAGCTTGGAGTTAAATTTGGTTGTTCTCCACTACACAGTAACTAATGAGCTAGCAAAAAATGAGCCAGTCTAGGTAGGTAAGAAAGAGATATAAAAGGACATAGTGTAAGCCCTGGCTGGTGGCACAGTGGATAAGGCACCGGCCTGCGAAGTCAAAGATTGCTGGTTTCGATTCCCAGCCAGGGCACATAACCAGGTTGTAAGCCAGGTCTCCAGCCAGGTCCGTGGCTGGAGGCAAGTGAAAGGCAACCACACATTGATGTCTCTCTCCTCTCTGCTTCTCTCCCTTCCCTTCTCTCTAAAAATAATAAATAAAAATTTTTTAAAATAATAATAATAAAATAAGGTCATAGTGTATTACAGAATTGTATACTTGAAACATATAAGTCATGAAGCAATGTCAGTCCATAAATTTAACTTTTACAAAAGTCATTCTTGACTTGTGCACACGAGAGCATTATACCATGATGTTAATTTTGCAAATTGCATTAACTCACACCGAACAGAGCAGGGCAATAGTTCTTTCAAGGACTTCCTGCTGACTTCCAGGAGTGAGCAGCTGTTCCTGTGTGGCATAATCAGTGGCAAAGGTCACACTCTGCTCTCTGTCAGCAGCAAGCCTTATGGAGATTGAAGGCAATCCTTCACCTCAGTTGGATTAAGGTCGGCTCACTCATTCTGCGCCACCCCTTTCCTTCTGAAACCATATCTATGATACAGCTGTAGCGGAGACGACCAAGGTGGATGGTTCTTCTCTTTATGTTGCCACACTTTATTATGTGTTTTTTTTTTTTTTCTTGCAAATCAGTTCTTTCATATTAATCTGAAGTATAATACACGATGAGTTGCTCATTTGGAATTGTCTACTTGCTTTTTTACCACTGCCAATTTAGGAAGTGTCCTATATAAATACATGCTACACACACAGTGTCAAGACACATTTAATAATGCCCAAGTCTTTGTGTCCTCCTTATATTCCTGTTGCAGAAGTCTAGAAGTCTTAAGAAGATTCACACAGCATGACCTTTGCAGAAGTCATGTGGGGTCAGAGCACACTGTAGCAGTTCACTGCTGGCCAGTTACTCCATTAATAGCTACTGAAAATAGAGGAAAGGCACGTGGACCAAAATCCTAATCTTGTCAAGTACTCCAAATCACTGGACTTAGTGCTACTTAATGATAACCTGCCTTGAACCATCCTACCCAAAATAAATCATTTTTAAAAATACTATGCTGTTTTTAAAATTCCAGGTAATGAGGGGGAAAAGAAAAAGAGAGAGAAAGAAGTCTTTCATTATTTATGTGTGGTTTGTCATCTCTACTGGGCAATTGGCTTGGGAAGTTTGTCCATATGTTAGTTTTACTTAGATTTTGGGTTGGGCCACTACAACACAAGAATGAACTATCCATAATAAAACCCAATTCGAAAATCACAATCATTAAGATTCATTCAGTTACTTTTAGAAACAATTGCATCATCGCTAAAATTCTACAAGGTGATTCTCATTCATGCCCTCATTCTGGTATTTGTTCAACAGACCATGAAGAACACTAGGCTAACCAGAGCTTCCATGGTCATTCCTGAGAACAGGAAGAGACAGCAAACTCGGAAATCTATCTAGGCTTGCATTCCAGCCACACCATTTACTTCGGGCAACAGTGAATTAATTAATTAGTTAATTCTCTATGCCTCACCTTCCTCATTTGTAAAATGGGAATATTAATATAGTAGCCATGCTAAAATTGTTGTGATTGCCAAAAGAGATAAAATACACAAAATTCTTAGAACAGAAGTAAGTGCTCAATTTAGGTTGGGTATCTTTATTTAATACACAACTATTAAGCACTTTAATATACATAGCAGTGTTCATTAGGAGCTATAAGGACACAAAATTTATCTTCAAGGAGTTACCCTAGTAAGATAAAAAATACATGTAAACAACTTCAGCAGCAAGTTGGCCATAACTACTGACATATAAGAAATACAGAAAATGTGCTATGGAAAGATCACATCCAGCTAAGAAAGTCACAGAAGTACTCTAAAGTGGTTTCATATTTTAAGAGTCATAAAAGATAAACAGGTTCTGAACAACTAGCATTTGGCATCTGGGGTGAAATATTCCAAGAACAATAAAATAAAGAGGCCCCCTAGGTAAGATACGTCAAGTAGATGAATAGAAAGGACTCAAGAGCCATATGATAGAAGACCTTGGAACCCAATCTAGGAGCTGTGCATTTAGCCATTTCCAATGGAAAGCCACCAAATACTGGGAAAAATAAAAATTATCTTTATTACTTATTTACCTAAATTAGCTTTGTGGATCCAGAAACTTTTTTTTTTTTTTTTTTAAGATTTTTATCTATTATTTTTTTTTTTTAGAGAGAGGGAAAAGGAGGGAGGCAGAAAGGAAGAGAAACATTGATGTATGGTTGCCTTTCACCTGCCTCCAGCTACAGACCTGGCTGGAGACCTGGCTTGCAACCTGGTTATGTGCCCTGGCTGGGAATCGAACCAGTGACCTTTGGGTTCGAAGGCTGGCACCTTTCCACTGAGCCACCAGCCAGGGCCAGAAACATTATTTAGGCAGAATATGGAACTAGTTGCTGTGACATCAAAAGTTTCACGTGCCTTAAAAATTGCCAGATTAGAAGTCTTGATATGACAACAGAGTTTAGAATAGATTTAATTTGGCAGGAAGACAAACTATTGACTAATTATCACTTTGAGAAGCAACCTCAGCTTGAATGAGCCATTCCTGAGAATAGGATGAGAAAAGAAGAAAAATATTCAAGAAAATTTCAGAAATCTTGTCTCACTTAAACCCCAGTATCCCAAATGAAGTCCTCTTAAGATGTCCATTTTATTGCTTCACTACAAAGAAACAAAACAAAACAAACAAACAAACAAAAAAACCCCATCTTGTGATTAATGTCAGTGAAAAGTATCTTTCCTTTACTTAACCTAATTCATGATGATTAAGTTCTCATATCTACTCAATATTGTCCACATGTATTTGTAGCAACCCTAAGAGAAGAATTAGTTTCAGAGAAGTGGACAGATAGACATGGGTGCTAGAGGAAAGAAAATAAACCAAGATAATGTCCAAGAATAAAATAACCAAAAAACTTCAGGTTACCATTTTCAGTCATTTTTGAGCTTTATGGATTTAGACAGCATTGTGAAGCCAGTGAAAGCTAAAAAATTATTCTTGTTACTTTTAAACTAAAGTTAAATACCTATTAGACAGCATCTTTACCTTAATTCTTTTATGTATCAATGAGACATCTTTTCAACTCTGAGATGTACTTTACATTACTCATATAAAATATGGCTGAAGTATTACTTACATGATCTGTTGTTAGTGCAGCACATGGGTGAAAATGATCAAAATGAATGTCATTGTGTTTTACTGAACATATATGCTTCTCTAAATCATTGTATCTCTCTCCAAAGAGCACTAAAAATGAAGGGCAAGAATTTTCAGGTGGATCAACACATATGACTGGAATAATTTTAAAGTAAAGAATAGAACGCCCACAAATATATCGAACATACCAAGTCTCACTTTGTATGACTGCTTCATTCGCGAGGAGTCTTTGTGAAAATTGGTGCGATGGCCGGGATTTCCTTTAGAAGCAGTATTTTGTTCTATTATATTGTCTGCTTGTTTCCAGTACCATTTTACTGATTGTAGCCACCTTCAAAAAGAAATAGGAAACTACTTTTTGTGATATCAAATATCTTTATTTAATAAAGAAAATGCCATGTGCCTTGAACATTATATTTAAGGTGACAGGCCCTAGAGTCTGACAAACTGAGATTGAATCCCAGCCTCCTTACTACTGGCTATGACTCTTCTTGTATCGCTTAATTTCTCTATGCCTTATTTTCTACATTTTAAAATGGAAATAATAATAGTATTGGGAATCCTCTTTAATAGTAGTAATGAAAGTAGTAAATCATAAGGGCTGTTGGGCATTTAAAATAAATTGCTCTGTGCAAAGCACTTAGAATAGTAACTGGTACATTGGCATCTTTGCTCTAATTGTTACTATTAATGGACAAAAATATAGTCCGATGGCAAAACAATATGAGGCTTTAAAAGAATAAGGCTTTGCCGTCTTTCTAAACATGTACCAAGTGGGACAATATAAGAAATCTCAAGGTCTG
The DNA here is from genome assembly GCA_004026585.1 of Noctilio leporinus. NCBI lineage: Eukaryota > Metazoa > Chordata > Mammalia > Chiroptera > Noctilionidae > Noctilio > Noctilio leporinus. The sequence continues at coordinate 5,054 of PVIW01010889.1, read as the reverse complement.
TGGGAGACTAGGTCATTATTCCCTTTTATTTTTCTTTTTGTTAAAGGACAAAAGAATTTTAAAAACAACATAAAGCAATTACTCTGGGGAAGGGAACCATTTCTGAGATGTGGGGGAAATTTCTTAATGGCAGGTCTGACTGGGAGAGTCCTTGATTTTCCCTCATAGAGTGTGGCTTTGCTCAGCAACTGCCATGAGGCGTTAAAGACTCTTTTGAATGTTAGGCTTCAAAACCTTCCCTTAAACATCCACGCATAAGTTAACAAATTCATCAGGAAGGTATGCAATATTCCAGAACCCATATAGAAAGTATGATATTCAAATGTTCAAAAGAAATAACTATTCTATCCAATTGGAATGTAACACCTACTCCGTGAGGTGTTTAGGGTTGCTTATTGTAGCTGAAAGAGCCAGAAAGGGACATCGGATCATGACAAGGAGATGCTCCCAAATTTCTGCTCCAATTTGTCCACCAAGACAATGGACCTGTTGATGACAAAAAAGTTCTCCATTAAAAAGTTAATTTAAAAATAAAGCATGAAAATAGAAACAGAAGGTGCAATTGCCATACCTAGCTTCCTATTATCTTTAATCAACTGTGACAAATTCATAGAGAGGGAAATGATAAGGAGATATGTATATTTGAAAATCAACCAACAGAGTATCTTGACACAGAAATTTTCCCTGATCCCAACAATAACCAATCCATCAATAATTCCCCTTTATCTTACTTTCAGGAATTACTTTGGAATCTGTGCATTTCTCCCCATGCTTACTGCCCAGCAAGTTACCATCACATCTCAGTGGCCCCCACAGTACCCTCCTGACCAGCCTCCCAGCTTCCCCACAGCCTGCCCCCTAGATTCCTCACATTCCAGACAAAATGATGCATCCAAAAGGTTTAGGCCATGTCCCTAATTCACTTCCTTCAAATATAAAATCCTTAACCAGGTATATAATGCCTAACATGCTTTGGCCCCGGCTTGCCTCTCTAGCTTTATCTCAAGCCACCCTTTCTCATCTTGTTTTCAACTTTTTCTAGACATACTGGCCTTCTTTAATTCCTTGCACACAACTTTCCTACTCCAGAGCTCTGATGTAAATTCTTCCCTCTGCTTAAAATGCTCTTGGCCATTCTAGAGTTGTCCTCCTACCCTCTCCCTGCCATTACCATAGTCATGGCCACCCCTCCTTTTTCCTCCCAGCATATACCAATGTGGGCTGGTATAGGCATTTGTGTGCTTAATTGTCTTTTCTCCATTACCCTGTGATCTCAGACCTGAGCATTGCCAGCACTAGTACTGCCTGGCATTGTGGAAGTGCTCTTTAAATACTTGCTGAGTAAAGAAAGGAATATCTTTGACCAAATAAAACAACTGAAATAGATTCAGGGAAGATTCTCAAATATGGCCTTCTATAAACAGATTAAAGTATGACACCTGGCAATTAATCAAAAAAGACCCAAGAAAATGAAATAATTTTTTCCAGTGCCCATTTGATTTTTCCCTGGTCCTATAATATACCACTCTGCTGAATACAAATTTTGTGCTTTGTATAAGACAGCACATTTCCCTTGACACCACCAGAATGTCAGCCTTCAACACCTTTCAGTTTTACCCTTATATTAAAATATTCATAATTTTGAGCTTAAAGTACAACTCAAGGTTCTAGATGGCAAAGACTAAGGTAACAACTCCTCATATGTGGCCAACTCAATTGGAATCTCCCTTTGAGTCTCAATAACTGCTTCTTTGCCTCATCCCTTTAAACCTAGGGGTAAGCTACCAGCTCTGAATTACTGCACTAACCTTTATAATTTCCCTCCTGCATACCTTAGGAAAATACTCTTCTTGAATTGTTAAGCGTGTCACTTGCTTTCAGTTGGAACCACAACTGATAAAATAACTTATAAATAACATCATTGTTAGAGCTCAAACCCTTTGCTTTAGAGATTACAGGTTGAATTTTGATATCTCTGTCCAGGAAACTTAATGCTATGGTGGCTATTTCTGCTCCTCTGAAACAGTGGTCACCAATGATAGGTTCCTCTCCCACACAGAGCTCTGTTGCATAGCCAGTATGCACTACTGAGTCACAACAGGAAAATGAAGCCACAAGATTGAGCATGAGCCACTGGGAAAATAATTCAGAAGGAAGTGAAGCTCCAATCTGAACTGCATACAAAGGGACATGTATCCTGACATTCCTAAAATACCAAAGATCTTCATTCTGTGTTCATGTACACTAGGAAAGTAACCCAGAGAAAGAACATCAAATCTACCTCATCAAATATAACATATCTGATCCTTTTCACCCATTTTTGACGATGAGGCGCTAACAGCAGAATTTCAAGGCAGGCAGGCACTGTAATAAGTACCTAAAATAAAAAACATGTGTAAACAAATGTTTTGAGCATGTACTAAGTACAAACATAGTTATAAGAATATAAAAGAGTTATAACTCCTGAATGTAATAGGATATAGTTCTGCTTCTGAGAGTGTTTCATTAAAATGATGATATATTAGCTGGTTCCTTACAAAACTGCAGTTTTACAGGTCAAAATGGTAAAATACCACATTTGAAATTTAAATTCTTATTTATGAGCTTTCAAAATAATAAAAATAGAGTTAATTGTCACAGGTTTATTTCTTCAGAATCTGACCCTCACATACAGTTTAGGTTGAAACTTGTTCATGAAGAATCAACAGCTATGGAAGTGTGGGGAAGCCGGACAGGGCAGACGGACAGCTAACCTTCAAAACAGGCCTGATGAAGTTCAAACAGGCCTGGGTGTGTTGTGGGGTAAATATTGGCCATCAGAGTAATTTTATATGAAAGCAAAATGGCCTGGTGTTTATACCCCAGCCTAGTAGAGTCACAGGATACAGACGAGGGAGGCAGACTGAGGGAGTTGAGAGCTGGCATTTGCCTTGACCACACTCCCACATCTGGGCAGCAAGTCCTTCCTTGAAAGGTGGTCTGGGTAGTACATGGCCATGTCTGCCACGCAATGTTCTATAATCACGTTTTTCCTTCTTGGTTAGTCTTAATTGTTTATCTATGAGTTCAGTGAGGAGGAAAAAAACTATCTAGGGTTTACTTAACACCCAATTTTCTATCTATAATACAAACATTTCAAGATTACAGTGATTACCCTACTCATCAAGAAAAGCAAAAGAATCCTGTTTATCAAGAAAAGGTCATCCTGATTGGAAATTGGTGTTCGTTCATTTTTTATAACATTGAATTTTTCATATCATTTTGAACCAAGTTATAAGATGATGCAATGAATGATAACTAAAATCTGAAATTGAAATGTAAGTGTCCACCCATTATCCACTCTTTAAAATGTAACAATATTACATTTTCTCTACAGATATTTCATCTTTGGTAAATTCAATACAATAATTTCCATAAGGTGAAGATGTTGAATTTGTAGTGAAAAAGACATGTAAGTACCATTATATAATTTGATAACAAAAGCAATAATTAATATATCCTACCTGACAGTTTAGGGCATCATGACGATAATCCCTTGTAAAAACACCACATAGAGATTCACCACTTGGCATATTTTTGGTATAACGATTATGAACAGTTGCTGCCACTTGATTAACAAGAGCCTAATTGACAAGGAAAGAGATCCAATAATCACAAAATACAGAACAGAAAATGTAGGAACTGTATAAAAATGTATCCTGCTATGACTGCAGAAAGTTTAATAACTGCTTTCTTATACTTACCTACTCTAAATACTCTAATGTACTATCTTAAAATATCTTTATGATATTTTACTAAGTATGGCATGTGAACCTCATTGATAAATCTCAACAGAAAATAAAATTGGGGAAAATGCCTTCATTAGAAGGAAAACAAACAAACAAAATAAACAACCAAGAAATGCTGCTCACACATCAAAGAGAAGAAAAATAGCAGATATCTAAATGAACAAGGTTTAAAGATAATTGCGACTCCTCTAGAGAAGAAAGGTCAAATGAGGGACAGTCAAGGTAGCTTTGTGTTTCTTATATTTGGGGAGTTATCCCAGACATCTTCAGTCTGAATATAGACATGAATGAGTAGAACCATGCTCTGGATCAACCACATAGCTTGGTCAGTATAATCTGAGTGTGTGGAAACCTATGAGCATCTCTATTTCACACTTTATGCCAAAGAAAACACACACACACACACACATAAATTAAAATGTAAACTTTAAACCATAAGGATAAAGATAATAGAAAGTAAACATTTCATATATTTTATATATTTGAGCACACCTGAAAAACTAAATGAACATATTGATATGACTACACAAAGATATTAACAAAATACCATTAGCATAGCCATAATATAAGACAAAAAGACAAATGTATATTCATTATAATTTAAAGAGAAACCGTATACTAACTATATAGAGTTCTGATAAATTAATTAAAAGACATCACTTTTTTCCCCAAAAAAAGAAAAATGGGCAAATGCATCTACAAGTGGTTCATGAATCAAGAAATGTCAAGATCCAAAAATCACACATAAAGATATCACATCACAGTAATCACAAAGACACAAATGTAAATAGGAGACAAAAGCTTTCACCTATCAGTATGGCAAAAACAATTTAAATGGTTATAAGAATGTGGAAAAAGGTGAGAATGTGCTCTGCCACATACTGCCAGTGGAATAAAAACAGATTTAAACTTCTGAAGAGTAATTTGGTAATATGTATTGTGTTAACTTACCAAATCCACTTCTAGTAAGGTTAACTTTTTTTGATATATTTTATTAACTTCTGACAATGAGCACTTACTGGTTTCACAGACATGAAAGACAAAAATGCTACAATAAAAAATGAAGTGCTGCCCTGGCTGGTAGCACAGTGGATAAGGTGCCGGCCTGCGAACCCAAAGGTCGCAGGTTCGATTCCCCAGCCAGGGCACATAACCAGGTTGCAAACCAGGTCTCCAGTCAGGTCTGTGGCTGGAGGCAGGTGAAAGGCAACCATACATTGATGTCTCTCTCCCTCTCTGCCTCTCTCCCTTCCCCTCTTTCTAAAA
>PVIW01010888.1:0-41098 GCA_004026585.1 Noctilio leporinus | reverse complement strand
CAAATCAACAAACAACAAGTGTTGGCGAGGATGTAGGGCAAAGGGAACCCTCATACACTGTTGGTGGGAATGCAGGCTGGTGCAGCCACTGTGGAAAACAGTATGGGGTTTCCTTAAAAAACTAAAAATGGAACTGCCTTTTGATCCAGCAATTCCACTACTTGGACTATACCCAAAGAATCCTGAAACACCAATTCATGAGAACCTATGCACACCAATGTTCATAGCGGCACTATTTACAATAGCCAAGTGCTGGAAACAGCCTAAGTGCCCATCAGGGGATGATTGGATCAAAAAACTTTGGTACATATACACAATGGAATTCTATGTAGCAGAAAGAAAGAAAGAACTTGTACCCTTTGCAACAGCATGGATGGAACTGGAGAGTATTATGCTTAGTGAAATAAGCCAGTCAGTGAAGGACAAATATCATATGATCTCACCCATTACAGGACAATAATGAACAAAACTAACAACAAGCAAAACAGAACCAAGTATATGAGTACAAGGAATAGGCCTTCAGTGGTCAGGGGATCGGAGTAGGGGGGAGGGAGAGGTAGAGGCAAGGAAGGGGAGCAGCTTAGACAAGAACCTAGTATAAAGGAACTATGGACATGGACAACAGGTGGGATTGAAATGGGGGGGAATGGGTGGGTGGGTGGGGGTACAGAGGGGAGCAAAAAGGGGATGGATGTAATACAACAACAATAAAATTAAAAAAAAAAAAAATTCTTTGGTACCAGGAATGTTGCTGGAAAGTCACACACAAAATTGGAGGTGTTCTTAGAGATTTGTAAGGAAAGGATCCTGGACTTTTTAAAGTCATGTGATGCAAATATGCTTGATTTTCATGTAAAGGGTGTTACTATTAATATGGATTTAAAGATCCTTTTATTTAGGACCTAAAAATAAGTGCAGGGCATTAAAGAGAAAGCTTTTCTCATCTTAGAAACCACCTAACAAATTATAGATGGGAGTTTGTTAAAAATGGGAATGTTTAAGATTATGGATTTGGAGATCAACAGAAATACAAAGCATGCCATTGCAAACTGGAGGAAAGAGGAGCTCTTGTTGCCCTTATTTAAATTTTCTCAGTGCCTCTAACATGTTTGTTAACAATATAATAATCCCTAGAGATCAAGAGTTGGACACTATTGATATAATTATTCATCTTGTTACACCAGCTGCAGAATTTATTTGGGCCCCATTTATCAAATCTCTCTCAACACTACAGGGAAGAGGACACCCATGACTGGGGGAGCCCTGGTGATGGAAGCTCTGTATAAGGAACAGCAGCTTCATTGCACCAAAATGCTTTCCTCAACCATTATCATCATCATCATCATCATCATCATCATCATCACCACCATTTTACTTAAAATAATTATTCTCAGTTTCTATATACATGGTGGTTGTCTACATACCATGGTACTTTGAAAACTAAGCATGTCTCTCCTGTTTAGATTACATCAGGTAATTGACATTATGAAGGTCCAACCTGAAAGTTAACCCACAGCCTTCTGAAGAGCTGATGACCTTGACAGAAAAGAGTTTCCATGTAAGATTTGAAAAAAGACCCCTGTCTAATTCTACTGCCATCACCACCACTTCAGCCACCACCACTACCATCATCATCATTTTATTACTTATAACCATTCTTCTTATTTTAATAGAAATGTTTATTATTTATACATAATGACTATCTTTGCTGCTCATTATTATGGTGATAGACAGATTTTAATTTATTTTACATTTTGTTGATGACAAATGAAGGTTCCTTCCATCCTTTTCTCCATATAACAGGAAGTCTTGGTCTCCTCTTTTAAATCTTTCAGCAGAATTATTCCTCCACTACCACCTGTAAAAAATGTAAGCCTTGGCCCTGGCTGATGGTACAGTAGATAAAGTGTCGGCCTGCAAACTCGGGGGTCGCTGGTTCAATTCCCAGCCAGGGCACATAGCCAGGTTGCAAGCTAGGTCTCCAGTCAGGTCTGTGGCTGGAAGCAGGTGAAAAAGGCAATCATATGCTGATATCTCTCTCCCTTTCTGTCTCTCTCCCTTCCTCTCTATCTAAAAATAATAAATAAAGTATTTTTAAAAATGTAAGACTTAAGCCATTCTACTTTTCTGGTTTAAACAAAGTAGATATGACTTGCTGAAAGGTCTTTCATGTTCTTCCCAGAGATTTCAACTGTTTGCCCGATAAACCTTCCATGCTTTCTTGGTTTGTGTGTGTGTGTGTGTGTGTGTGTGTGTGTGCAAGTGTACACACACAGTTCTTGTCAACCTCATCATCCACACCAAACTGTCATGGGTCCCACTGATTGTGATGTGTCACATATTCTTTGTGACATGAGCATGATGCTAAGTTAGTGAGTGTCACCACAGAGGGTTCCTGTTTGGTGTCTGGTTCAAAACCTCTGGTGCCAGGTGTCCAGCATGCACATGTCCTGCTGCTGACTGGCTTGGACACTGACCTGTGTGGGGCTGAGTTGCACTGTTGGCTCCAGAAAAAGCCTCTGGATTAATTTATACACGTGAAACAGAAGTCTCTGAAAGAGACTACTGTTTATTCATGTGAAAATACTGTTTTTCTTTAAAACTTATTTTTATAACTCAGGGACTTCAGAGGTGCGCTCAAAATCAGGACCCCAGAGAGGTTCCCTGAGGAAACTTTTACAGGAAGATGAAACCAGAAAGGAAACCAACACAAATCTCTAATTGCACCTGCTCCTGAGATTGCCCTTGTGTTCAGGGACACAAAGCACTCTCTAGTGGTGCAGGCTTCCAGCAAGTAGTTTTCTCTGATCTCATGCTAAACCCCTCTTACTGTGTGTCTTACACAGTAATCCTTGGCAGTATTCTTGGCTCTTAGGCTGTTTCTTTGCAGGTACATTGTGCTTTTCATATTGGCTCTTGAGATGGTGTTTCAGCCCTTCATGGAGTGGCCACCTAATGATCCACAAAGATTCTCTACCTCCTCCAACACAGGGTCCATATATCTGGGGGGTCACACTCTCTTCTTAGTTCATACTCTGACCACTTTGTAGGAAAAATAGTGTCAGGTGGATCTATTCTGATTACTTCCATCACAACACACTCTATCCCCTTTCATACAGCCTGGAAGACTCAGCTTATTCTATTGCTACTAAGGTTGAATCCAGAGGCCATGCAATAGTCTCAGAGACAAAGATGTCATGTCAAGCAACTATCCCCCATCCATTGATCCTCTGCCCAATCCACTTATTTACTCAGTGTCTCTTGTTCTCTATAAGCTACTTCTTACAATAGTAGCAAGGAAAACCCAGAAGAACCCAAACTCTATGGTGAGTGGTCTGTGTTCTCCCCTGACCAGGGACATGGGATCACCTGGGAATCCTGAACTGAGCTCCTGTTCCAGAGCTGCAGAGTTTGCACTACTTTTCATTAGCAGAGGAACTTTATTTGCATGTCCTCCTATTATACTGGAGGCTCTGGGGTTGGGCTCTGGCATGAAGAACATTGTCTCAGCATGTGAATTGTCCAAGGATGCATGTCTGTTAAGAATTACTATCTATATTGATCCTGTGCCCTCTTCATGGACACACAGCTCCAGGAGATTAGTGCATGACCGAGGAGAATACATTGTCATACAGAGCCCAATAGGCTCCACCAAAAACTTAACCTAATAAGAAAATTTAGCAAAATGCTGGGTATAAAGTCAATATCCAGAAATTAAAAGCATTTTTGTATACCAATAATGAAATAACAGAAAAACTGAGAAAATAAATCCCATTTATCATAGCAACAAGAAAAAATATAGTACCTAGGAATAAACTTAACTAAGGAGGTAAAAGACCTGTACTCAGAAAACTACAGAACATTGAAGAAATAAATTAAGGAAGATACAAATAAATGGAAACATATACCATGTTGATGTATGGGAAGAATTAACATCATTAAAATATCCATACTACCCAAAGCAATCTATAGATTCAATGCAATCCCAATTAAAATACCAATGACAGACTTCATAGAAATAGAAAAAATACTACAAAATTTATATGGAGCCAAGAATGTCCATGATTAGCCACAATCTTGAGAAAGAACAAGGTAGGAGGAATCACAATACCGGACATCAAATATACTGCAAGGCTACTGTCATTAAAACTGTCTGGCATTGGCATAAGAATAGGCATATAGATCAATGGAACAGAATAGAGAGCCTGGAAATAAACCCAGGACTCTATAGTCAATTAATATTTGACAAAGGGGGAAGGGACATACAATAGAGTAAAAACAGTCTCTTCAACAAATGGTGTTGGGAGAACTGGACAGCAACATGCATTTGATAAAGTATGGCAACCATTTATGATAAAAACCCTTAGCAAAATGGAAATAGTGGGAGCATACCTCAACATCATAAGAGCCATATATGAGAAAGCTGAAGCCAACATCATACTCAATGGGCAAAAACTAAAAGTTTTTCCCCTAAGATTAAAAATAAGACAAGGCTGTCCACTTTCTTCACTTCTGTTCCACATCATTTTGGAAGTTTTAGCCATAACTATCAGGAACATAAAATAGAGTAAAAACAGTCTCTTCTGCAAGTGGTGTTGAGAGAACTGGACAGTGACATGCAAAAAGTAAAATAAAATAAAACTAGACAACCAACTTACACTATACACCAGAAAAAACTCAAGATGGATAAAGGACTTAAATACAATCAGTGCCACCATGTAACTCCTGGAGAAAAATATAGGCAGTAAAATTTTAGATATCCTATGCAGAAATATGTTTACTTATACTTCTTCAAGGGTAAAGAAAATAAAAGCAGAAATAAGCAAATGGGACTATATAAAATTGAAGTTTCTGTTCAGTTAAACAAAACATCAGCAAAATTAAAAGGGAACAAACTGTATAGGAAAACATATTTGCCAATGATACCTCATGCAAGGGTTTAATATTCAAAATACATCAAGAACTAATGCAACTCAACACCAGGAAGTCAGACAGTCCAATTAAAAAATAGGCAAAGACCTGAAGAGACAAATCTCTGAGGAAGTCATACAAAGGGCCCAAGGTATATGAAAGAATGCTCAACATCACTAGCCATCAGAGAGATGCTAATTAAAACCACAATAAGATACCATCTCACACCTGGCAGAATGGCAATCATCAACAAATCAAAAAACAACAAGTGTTGGCAAGGATGCGGGTCAAAGGGAACCCTCGTGCACTGTTGGTGGTAATGTAGGCTGCTGCAGCCACTGTGGAAAACCTAAAAATGGAACTGCCTTTTGATCCAGCAATTTCACTACTGGGACTATACCCAAAGAATCCAGAAACTCCAATTCATAAGAATCTATGTACACCTATGTTCATAGCAGCACTATTTACAATAGTCAAGTGTTGGAAACAGCCTAAGTGCCCATCAGTGGATGATTGGATCAACAAACCTTGGTTCATTTATACAACAGAATACTATACAGCAGAAAGAAAGAAGGAACTCCTACCCTTTGCAACAACATGGATGGAACTGGAGAGTATTATGCTTAGTGAAATAAGCTAGTCAGTGAAGGACAAATACCATGTGATCTCACCCATTACAGAACAATTATTAACAAAACTAACAACAAGCAAAACAGAACCATATATATGAATACAGTGAACAGGCCTCCAGTGGTCAGGGAGAAGGGGGTTGGGTGGAGGGGGGAGGAAGAGGCAAGGAAGGGGAGCAGTTTAGACAAGAACCTAGTATAAAGGAACCATGGACATGGCCAACAGGTGGGATTGACTTTGGGGGGAATGGGTGGGTGGATAGGGAGACAGAGGGGAGCAAAAAGGGGATGGTTGTAATACAACAAAAATAAAGTTAAATTTAAAAAAAAATAAAAATAAATTTTAAAATAAAATTAGAAAAAGGAATACAAAAAACTCAGTTGAAAGGACTTAACATGTAATCACATTAACTTGACAGGAAGCACCTGTGACAAGAGGCTGTGCTGAGTTAAGACAAACAGTAATAATTTCCATAGTGGGCTGGTGGTCCTCTGTCATGGTCTGATGTCCATTCTGGAAGCAACAGGACAAAGATAGTTAGTTTGAGATATAGCCTCTGTGATGGGGGAAGGGCTGATGGGGCTCTGTGTCTAATAGTGACATGTTCACTTATGGGTCACATTGGCTTCATCCTGGTAGACCTGGGATAGGGGCACTCATCCTGCCTCTAATCTGGAGCTCTGAAGAAATAAGATACTATGATGGAAAGAGGGTCAGGGGAATTGAGGAGTGAGAGTAATGTGAGGGTCACAGACGAGTCTCAAGGAGTGTGATCTGCCTTATCTAGATCATTGACTTAAAATGACTCATAGAAATACAAAGGTAAGGTGTGGGTACCTATTGCCTATAGGTTGACACCTACATTAACTGCTTAATGACCCACATATTTTACCCTCTCAACAGAGCCAGGCAGTCTTTCCCTACATGATCCTCAATGGCATCTTCAACATCCACCACTAGGAGATTTATCTGCTGAATGAGGAATCAGGGAAAATGGCTGATGAAGTTCAGATGAAAACCTTAGTGTGTGTGTTAATAACAAAGGCTGCAGTGAAACTCCAGTCACCCTTGGGTTCACACCTTACAGGTCATGGAGCAAATGTAACTTCAAAACTTTGAGAATAGTTGCCATGCAGGGAGACTACTCAGGACTCCCAAATCCCCCAGAAACTGCAAAACTTGAAAATAGGCAGCTGGCCCACAATCTTTGATAATATAAGAAAAAATTTCTGACAGTGAAAACTGAGACTGAAAATGTCCCATGAAAAACCCTGTCTAATTCCTGGTCTGTTCTTAATTGCTTGCTCATAATTGTGGATTGCTGTGAACCCAATTGTGTGACTACCACCCTTTCCCTTTCTATTGCAGTTGTTCAGTGCACTCAACAGTCTGAACCCAGGCTTTGATACTGGACATTTGGGAACTATTAGGCTTCACCCTCCTTCATGCATGTCTGCCCTCATCTGGACAAGCTGACAAGAAAGCCTTGGTGATCACTCCTTTGCCATTGTGGGAGAGTCAGTCTACAAAAACCTCTGCCCAACACAAGAATCATCCATTGCTCTCACCCTCTGACTACAACACAGCCTGACCCAGGCTCCTTGTCCAGCTCTTGGAAGCCACTTTACTAGCACTGGAAAGGCCTGTGCAGCCCTCCTGAGACCTTGATGATGCCTGAACTGAGCTCAGTCTGATACCTTGCTGCATGGGCTTCACCACACTCAGCATCTGAAGATACTTTGGGTGAGAGCCCCCCTGGGTCTGCCCAGGGGCCAAAGCATCAGTGCTGTGCACAGGACACTGTGACCATGACCACCCCCACTGGTTCTTTCTTCTCCATCAGGACTGACCATTGCTTTGCTAGCTGATGGCAGATGTCCCTGGGAGCTGCCATTTGAGGCTGGGGTGTCTTTCCTGTCAGTGTCCTAATCCTGACTCAGGAGAAGATGCTGGCACAAGAGGCAGATGAAAAGCAAACCCCAGACTAACATAGAAACCAGGGGCTGAGCCTCTACCTGCATCTGTTCTGATCACTGGTGGTCCCCATGGTGTCCTGAGTGCCCCCTGCAGCCCAATGCCCCTGTTTTCTCCAGGAAGGCTTTTGTCTGGGTTCAGGCTGACTTCTCCTCATGGTTTATCTGGCACAGTAATACACAGCTGTGTCCTGGGTGGTCACGGAGCTCAGCTGTAGGGAGAAATTGTTCTTGGATGTGCTCTGGAGATGGAGGTCTGGCTTTTGAGGGATGGGCTGTAGTGTTTCCATTATGCCTTATACGTGATCCACTTCAGCCCCTTCCCTGGGGACTGGCAGATCCAGCCCCAGCAATAACCACTGGTGATTGAGTAACCAGAGAGAACGCAGGTGAGGGAGGGGGTCTGTGAGGGCTTCACCAGTCCTGGGCCTGACTCCTGCAGCTGCACCTGTGACAGGACACCTGGAGACAAAGAGCATCAGTCTGTCAGTCACAATTAGTCACCTTTATCACAAAGAACTTATGTGAAACACAAGACTCTCAGTTCTCAGGTGAGCTGGACCTTCACACAGTTTGCATAGTATGTGGTACTTCCATTTTCATTAATATATGAGACATATTCCTCTCCTTGTCCATCATGTCCTGCTGCTGGCCATCTAGGACTCTGAGCTGTGTGAGGCTGGGTTGCAATGTTGGGTCTAGCAGAGCCTCTGTTTGAATTCAGCTGATGGGACCCATAGGGTTTGATGATCACTGACACTACATTATGACATAAATAAGCATATGATGACTCTCTTCCTTAGGCGTATTGTGAGGAAGTTTTCCTCATATTACAGCAACCCTTTATAATTCAATGCTTAAGATAACAGCACAGAAGCATGAAGGAAGGGAGGATTTCAGAGAAAAATTGCTGTGTGAAGAGTTAACCCCACACCTGCTAGGAAGCTAACACTTAAACTGAATTTGCACCTTCTCCATGGCTGTTCCCTGGTCTCGTTGTGTTGTGAGCACCCCCTGGTGCCCTGAGTTTCCCCTGCAACCCAGCCCTCTAGTCTTCTGCAGGGATGGTTATGTATAGTGTCACACTGACTTCCCCTCACTGTGTCTCTTGCACAGAAATACAGGACTGTGTCCATGGTTCTCAAGCTGCTATTTTGCAGGTAAAACACATTATTGTCATTCACTCTGGAGATGGTAAAATGGCCCTTCACAGAGTTTGTGGAGTATGCCATACCTCCATCTCCATTTAAGACTGAGATGCACTCAAGCCTTTTTCCCAGAGCCTGCCAGGCCCAGCTTATCTGGTAGCTACTGAAGGTGAATCCAGAGGTCATGAAGGATAGTCTGGTGTGCCAAACTTCCTCCAGACACCCCCAGGTGCACATCACAATGGACATCTGCAAATGCAAAGATGTCAAGTCAGGAAACTGTCAGCCGTTTACTGATTTTCACAGTCATATTCATTCACATTATCAGTGTCTCTCATTCTCCATAAATTACATCTTAAAATTGCAACTAAACTCATGTTGAGTGGCTTGTGTTCTGTCCTGACCAGGCACTGGAAACACCTGGGAATCCTGGACTGGGCTCCTGACCCAGAGCTGCAGGGATGGGGTATGATGCTCTTCGTGAACCCATTTGTATGTGCTGCTACTATATAAGAAACTCTGGGGGTTAATGGTATCTCGAAGAACATGGTTTCCGAGTGTGACTTGTCTAAGGACTCATGTCTGTTAAAAACTGCCCCCCAATTCCCCAGCCAGGGCATATAACCAGGTTGCAAGCCAGGTCTCCAGTCAGACCTGTGGCTGGAGGCAGGTGAAAAGCAATCGTACATTGATGTCTCTCTCCCTCTCTGCCTCTCTCCCTTCCCCTCTTCCTAAAAATAATGAAATAAAATCTTAAAAAAAAAAAAACAAAACAAAACTGCTCCCTGCATTTGGTCCTGTAACCTTCCCACAGACACAGCTTCTCCAAAAGGATACTAAATTGTCATAACAGTGAGAATATTCAAATAAGAGATCTTTCATGTCACCAGTAGTGAACACACTAATAATTTGATCCTCAACTAGAGGGAGAGATAAAATAACAGGAAGTCCATGTTCAGTAGGTAGGAAGATCATTTTGGCACCATCTAAACTGCAAAGTGATCAGAGGATGAATTAAAAACAGAATGTGTCCCTAAAGCATGTGGCACCAGTGCTGGAGGAGGTGGAGCATCTGTGAGGATCATTGAGAGACAGGCAATCAACTCTACAGAGAAGAAGACAGTGTCCCAGATCATGTTCCTTCCATGGAACATGCACAACAGCCTCACTGCCTCAGTTTTTCTTCTCTAGACTCTGTGGTAAAATGAGATTCAAACATTGGGGTGAAAGAAAAAAACTCATTCATGACAAGGTCTGCTTAGGTGAAGATCAGGGTGGGTTTTGGGAAATACGGTGAACTTACAGAAAACTTAATTGATACGAATAGCATCATTTTTATTTAGCCATTGATTATATTTGCCTTTCCTTTCCTTACTGTAATTGGTGAATCTAACATGTGAAACTAGTCAGCCATGGTGGTTCAGTATTATTTTCACCATCAGCATCTGTGGTTCTCTGGAAATGAAGCATTGTTCTAATTAGGAATGCAAAAACAGGTGTGCCTCTGTTTAATCAGAAGTAAATTAGAGGACCTTCCTCTCATCCTTTTATCATTCTTCTTCATTTCTGCACATGAACCTCCAGAATACTGTCACTTTGTCTACAGGAGATACATGTCACCTGGGCATAAGTCACATGCTGGCTGGATCAGTGTGAAGAACTGGGAAGAGACCCCCCCCCAGGTACATGGACGGTCAAATTACTCAACCTGGAACTAACATTATCAGAATTCTTATTTATTTTTATGTTGTGATTTATGTCCTTGTGTAGCAATTTCAGGTTGTCTTATGTCTCTTTAATAACTTAACATAGTATTCTATCTATTAGCAGAAAAAGAAAACTGATTTGAAAATCAAACCATCATTTTTCTTCCTCTATCAGAAATGCTATTTTATAATTTGGAACAATGTGGATGGACCTAGAATTTACTATGCTGACTGAAATAAGTCAGAAAGATTAACACAAATACCATATGTTCTCACTTATATGTGGAATCTAAAGAACAAAATTAAGAAGCAAACAGGGTAGAAACAGACTCAGAAACTCAAAGAACAGACTAGACAATTACAAGTGGGATGGGAGTTGGGGCCTAAGTGGAGAAGATAAAGGGTTAGGAAGTGCAGACTGGCTGAAATTAAACAAAGGTCATAAAGCCCATCACAGGGAATAGAGTCAAGAACCTTCTAATATTTATGTGTAGTCAGGTAGCACCTGAAAATATTTGATATTCTCTTGACAAATTTTATAACTGTCTGAACACTGTGATTTAGACTAGGAGCTCATATAAAAAAGTGTGTGTGTGTGTGTGTGTGTGTGTGTGTGTGTTCTGAAGATCTTGTAGGTTGATTTGAGACTCTCACTGAGAACTTCACCTCATATTATTCACCTGTGGTTCATAATGTTACCTCGGTAACAAACTTGGGGCTGCTAACAGGATTTAATATAATATTGTACCTTGAAGGGTCATTTCTTTTCTTTATAGTGATTTTAAAATATGGGTGATAAATGATCCATGTCCCCTTGTTGTGTGTGATTGTCATCAGCCTGGACATCCACCAAGCTAACCTGGGTCCCTTTGCCTCTATGTGGTGTCACTTAAACTGGGTGTTGTGGCTACAATATTAAGTCAGTGACTGTTTACCAATAGGGATCTTTCCCTGTAGCATGTGGGGCATATGCTTGTGGTGCCCACTGTCCAGTATACATGTGACCTACTGCTGGCCAGGTGTATAGGGATAGGCTGCACTGTAGAGTCCAGAAGTCTCTGGTTAGATTAAGCTGACATAGGTCAGAAGGTCTGCTAATTCATTGGAATTGGTCACAAGACAGTCTGAAAGAGACTTTGCCTTTTGTCCATGAGAATATTACCTTCCTTTACAACAGACTTCTAATTTAGGGACTTCAGTGCTGAGTGCAGAATCAGGAACCCAGACAGGTTTCCTGAGAGAAACTGTTACAGGAAGAGAAAACCAAACAGGAAACCAGCCCAAACCTACAACTGCACCTGCTGCTGACATAGTCCAAGAGTTCAGGGACCCTGAGTGTCCCCTTGTGGTGGCAGACCCACCTGCAGGAAGGTATGCCTCTGGCCTCAGGATGACTCCCTCTTACTGTCTCTCCCACAATAATACAAGGTAGTTTCTTCTGTTCCCAGGCTGCTCAGCTCCATGTAGGCTGTGCTCATGGACATGTTTGAAGTCACAGTGACTCAGCTCTGTAACTTCTGTGTGTAGTTTTTGTTGCCATATTTTGGGTCAACTCATCCTATCCACTCAAGCCCTTGTCCTGGGGCCCATTACACCCATTGCACCAGTAGCTGGTGAAGATGTATCCAGAAGCTGTGCAGGAGATGTTCAATGATGACCCAGGTTCCCTCACTTCAATGTCAGACTGCACCAGCTGCACTCGCACTTAGACAACTGTGGAGAGAATGCAGGAGAGCCTGGGAAACACCCCTGAATCTCCTTAATCCCACCCTGAAATCAGTGACTAGATAGTCCCTTATCTGTAGCCACTGCCACCAGGAAGAGGGCTCTCCAACTCCAGTCCATGGTGAGGGGCTGTGCCCTCAGGATTTCTATAGGGGAGGGTGTGGCTGTGGGTGATGCTCTCAGGACACAGACAGCCCCACATTTAACCTAGTCTGCTGCTTCTCATTTGCATATTCATGGTGCAGAGTGTTTCAAAGCTGAAGACTTGTCCCCACTTCAGGGAAGAAAGAGGACACAGGGACCATTCTCAGAGGGAGTCTGATGGTCCAAGTCCTCATCCATGTGTGAGGATGTGTGTCCCCTGACAGAAACCTGAGGTATGTGCTGATGTAACACTTTTCACTTAGGAACCAGCCTCCACAGGGCACACTCCTCATTGTGAGTGAAATTTGAGAGGCATGGAGAGCACCAGGACCAGCTCTGGGCTGTAATGTGTGAGCATTTTATCCTGAGTCAGTGTGTCTCCAAAATGTTGCACCTACTAATGGGACTAAACCATCCCTGTGTTTAGCTCCTTAAATTTCATAAATACATAAGCTCTACAAGTACCCACCTTTACTGCGGTTCTCTTGTTTTATTTCCAATAATAGAGGGAATTTAAATATGCCTCATATTAACATTTATTTTACATATTTTAATGAAAAGAGGAAGACCCAGGCCCTCACAGATAATCCCTCCCCATTTCCCTCTGCACCAACTTCTATGTAGTAGCCTCGACTAAACTTCTCCCTTTCTTTGCCTCCTTCTCCCTCTTATCCCATTCCCCTCCCCTCGGTCCACTGCTAGAAACAGCCCTAGTGCCCATCAGTGGATGAATGCATCAAAAACTTTGGTACATTTATGCAACGGAATACTACACAGCGGAAAGAAAGAAGAAATTACTACCTTTTGCAACAGCATGGATGGAACTGAAAAGTATTATGCTTAGTGAAATAAGCCAGTCAGTGAAATACAAATGCCATATGATTTCACCCATTACAGAAGAGTAATGAAAAAAAAACAAACAAACAAGCTGTTTGAAAGGCACCAGTAGAATATGGAGAGGAACTGAAGTGTCTGGCATCAAGACAGGGGGTGATGGATAACTTTCTTCTTAATAGTAATGTGAGCAGAGACTATTGTCCCTCTTCTGAGCCCTCCCTCCACAGATTCACAGATTGACTAGTCAGGTGTCATATCCCAGACTCCATCAATCTGGCTAGTTCCAACTACCCCAGATATCCAGTGAGGTTACATCCCACTCAAATTATAAGCCAACCCAAGATTTTAACAGTGGCTTTTCCATATGAATGGCTGCTCTTGGTTCATGCTTCTCAGTAAAAAAGACCATATACCACTTGCTAAGTGGCCACAGGCTGTGCACTAGCAGCAGCCAGCCTAAGTTAATATTTTAGATTCACTAGGAGCCTCCAAGCCCAGCACAATTAGCAGTCATCTGCAGATTGCTTTATAGCTCAAGAAGGGTGGCTCTCCGCAGAGCACAGGTAGGGGCTGACTTTGGATTGCAACTCCAGAGATTGCTCAGTTAGTGGACAGCTACAGACAATATCAGAGCACCAACATCCTGCCCTTGCACAACTGATCCTCCACAAACAGAGGAGGCTGGTGGTCAGGGATCACAGTCACTTCTTGCACATGACAGGCTGTCCCTCTCATTGACTTGCTTTCAGCAATCAATTCTCAACTACAAGAGAAGTGTGTACTCAGCCCTCATGAATTACACACCTTGAGTACTGAGCTGTGCTGAGGGGGGAGGCTGTGTTACTGGGTCTGAAGGACACCTACTATATTAGGCCACACTACCAAGACAGGGAGTTAAAGCAGCTCTTCCTCCTAGATAGCAACAAACAGAGAACTGTCAAAATGAAGAGACAAAGAAACAATGAAAGAACAGATCAAAACTCCAGAAAAATAACTGTACAAAATGGAGACAAGCAATCTACCAGATGAAGAGTTTAAAACACTGGTTATAAGGATGCTCAAGGAATTTGAAAATGAATTTCAAGCAAATAGACATTAAAAAGCAGTGGATGTAATACTTACACCAGACAAAATAGATTTCACAACAGGGGCTATAAAAAGTGACAAACAAGGACACTACAGGCCCGATGGACGGGACTATGCCTTCACCCCACCTGGCATATTGAAGGGACACAGATGAGTCCAGGACATGCTGAAAAAGAAATCTTGGGATAACACTGTAATGGTATAATTATGCGGGTCCCTCCACAGCTTTGTAAACCACACTTTACTGCCTCCCTGAGGGAAGTTACTCTAGGGTCAATATGTCAGGGTATTGGAGGGACATGCATTGGCCATAATGGAAGAACAAACTTGCCCCACAAGTTGCTTAAGGTCTCTGTACCCTGCAGGTATTCCACTGTGACCTTAGGAGGTTACCCAGACCAAGGTATACCATCAAGCTGCCTTGAATAACTTGGCCCCATGGGTCACTATTACTATTTTTGAACTATAAGGTGAAATCCCCAAGGTCCATTGCACTGTGTTACCTGATGGGAGGATGTTGCAGTGGGCAATAGAATGTTTTTCCATCTTCCAACCAGGCTTCAACAATCACATTTACTGCATACTTGCAGTTGGATGTGGACTGAAGTTAAATGAAGCAGTCTAAAGGGAAGAGATATCCTTTTGTGGCCATTCATTGTGGATTCGTAACACATACCATAACCATGAGGCCTGCCCCTTCATAGAACCTCTCTCCATCCACTCAACTATCGCTTTAGGTAATTTTTTAAATGCCATTAATAAATCTTTTGCTTCATGAATTTTCATTCCCTTCCCTTTCAATCTGTGTAGGTCTTTTGTTCTGAGGTAAGTTGTAGGCAATATACATACAGGTCATGTTTTCTTAATTATTCAGTAATCCTTGTCTTTTGACTGGAAAACTGAATCCATTTACATTTAAGGTTATTTTTGATAGGTACTTATTTATTGCCATGTTTCCTTTTATACCTCAGTTCTTTCTCTCTTATAATATTTTTAAAGTAGTCCCTTTCTCAGCTAGTGTAATGCTAATTAGGATTCTTTTAGCATTTTTTTAGTCTGGAAAACTCCTTATTTGGCCACTCACTCCTTTTTTTTTTTTTTTTCTTTTTGCCTTCCATTTTGAATGACTGCACTGCTGGGTAGAGTAGGCTTGGTTGTAGTTTTGCATTTCATTACTTGGATTTTTCCCCCCATTTCATCCTGGCTTGTAGTGTTTCTGTTGAGTAATAAGTTGATAGCCTTATTGGATCTCCCTTGTATGTTACTAGCTGTGTCTACCTATTTGACTTTAATATTATTTCTTTTCCTTTTAATCTTGCCATGCTCATTCTGATGTATCTCTCGGTGGGCCTCTTTGGGTTCATGTTGATTGGGACACTCAGTGCATCCTGGACTTGAGTGCTTCTTTTCTCTCTCATGAACGTAGGGGAGTTTTCTGCCATTATATATATATTTTTTCAAACTGGTGCCTTGACACTGATAAAGGAGCCAGTGTCAGATGAAGAGGACACCCCAGGAAACCAGGCTTAGCCTGCTCTTGCTTCTGCTCCTGGGATGAATGCTGTGATATCTGGGTCCAGAGCTCCCTCTTGTGTCCTGAATGGCCCCTGCAGCCCAACTCTCCTTTGTCCTACAGGGAGGTTTTTGTCTGGGCTCACACTGATTTTTCCTCTCTGTGTCACTCGCACAGTAATACATGGCCATATCCTCAGTTGTCACAGAGCTCAGTTGCAGGGAGAACTGATTTTTGGATGTGTCTCTGGAAATGGAGGTGCGGCTTTTGAGGGCTGGGATGTAGTAAATGTTTCCATCATACCTTATGCACCTGATCCATTCCAACCCCTTCCCTGGGGGCTGGTGGATCCAGCTCCAGCAGTAACCACTGGTGATGGAATAACCATAGACAGCACAGGTGAGGGAGAGGGTCTGCAAAGGATTCATCAGTTCGGAGCTCCACTGCTGCAGCTGCACTTGGGACAACGCATCTGGGAACAAAAGCATCATTCCCTGTCAGTCACATTCAGTCACCATCATCCCCAAGGCTCATGTTTGACATCTGAAGCTCTCACTCTGGGGGCCTGTCACCAGGCACAGTAGGAGACCCAGCAGTCTCATCTTCTAGAGCACAGCTGTTACTTCCCCAGAGACCTCAGTCCCTTGTGAGAACAGAGCTGACAGCTAACACAGTCCAGGGGAGCATTTACCCTGTATCTAGAAGGGGAATTTGCATTTGGGCAGCCTTTACCATGTAAGTGTAAAGAAGCTGAAATTAGGCTCCTTGGTTGTTCTGGGACCTCTGTGAAGACATTTCCTTCTTTGAACTCACTCAAAGAGATGGATCACCTGGTTTATGAGAAAAATTGCAATTTGTTTAAGAGATGGCCTCATCTTTCTGAGCATAAGAGAAAATTGTGGATAGAAGGGTATGTGACACTTTTAAATTCTCATGTATCTTTCACACAGATTTAAACAGGTATATTAGTATTTTCTCAGGCAGGTTCTGAAAGACAGAACTGTAGTACACTTACAATTTTCAAATGTTTACATTATAATTAATATACAAATCATTTTTATTTTAGTGTACAAAATAAAAAAAAGTTGAGCAAACTCATATTTAATATATTATTATATGCATTAATGATGCCATTTTAATCTGAGTAATTACCTCAAAATCCCAACAGGTATGGCATTTTTGATTCTCAATTTTGGAAATTTTATAATTGTGTCAAGTACTCTTTCTGTAATCTCCTTTTTACAAAAGCCTAGTGCACATTGCTGTAATATCAAACTAGTTACCTCAGAATTAATAGTATTTTTACATTGAAAAAAGGTGAAAATTAAAATAATACATAAGTGTCCACAATCAATATCTTGATGTATTAAAATTATTACAGCAGGAAGTTTACTGACATATTGTTTCAGTATAGGGTTTTTGTTGGTGTTGGGGCTCAGAGGGAGGAAACTGAGAATTATTTGCACAGACGTGCTCACAGGAAATGGAACTTATACTCTGACAGGAAGCACTCAGTTCAAGCCCCACTGTGTCCTGTTTCTGGGGATGGACAGTGTGAGAGGGTGCTGGTCTCTCCAACATAACATATAATGTTCTTACTATTGTATAATAATCACTTTCTTCCATGAAACATATCATTTGGAATTATATTATCTGTCTAGGCTTTTCTTTTAGTTCTCAATGAAAAATGTTTTGGCTTGTGGAACAAGTATTTTTTTTTAAATTTTAATAAAGTCCTATGCATCACTATTTTAATGGGTCTTCTTTTCCTTCACAGATAATTTTCAGCCTCCATTGTTCATTTTCATTGGCAAAGGGACTAGATAGAATCTGGTACTATGAGTAGATGCTGCTGGAAAATTACCCACAAATTTGGGAGAGACTTTGAAAGTTGGTAAGGGGAGAATGCTGTATTTAGTTTGAGTCACATGCCATAAATATTTATGATTTTAATGACCAGAGTGTTAGTAAAACAATGGGTTTAAATACTCTTCCAGGAAGTGTAGGCCATATTAGGGACAGAATATATCATCTTATAAAGTATCTAAATATTTAGGGACAGGGTTATTTAAAATATAAACTTTAAAAATTCTGCAGGTAATGATACAAGGAAATAATGAACATGTCATTGCAAGTGGGTGGGAAGGGAATTCTGGGTTACACACATTCATGTTTTCATAGAATCTCTTTAATATTTTATACAATTTCACAAATCCTGGTGAATAGGCATTGGAGTAACTCTTGTGATTATGTGTCTGTGTGCAAGGCCATAGTTCCATTGCATCCAGACCCTTCATCAGTCCATCATCATCTTCAATATCATCATCATCATCATCATCACTATCATTATCATCATTCTTAAGCTCCTCCTCCTCCTCCTCCTCATTTTATTATTTATTAGTTTTCTTATTGCTTTCTGTATACATGGTGGTTATTCATGCACCACAACCCTCTATTGAAAATAAAACAGGTGCCTCATCCTTCAATGGCATAGTGAGATTGAAATAAAAAGGTCAAAACAGTTGGAAACAAAAGAGCCAGCATGATGGCAGAGGAGTAAGTGAAGCTACACCAGTCTCCTCCCAGGTCACATCTGGAATTACTTTTCTTGGAGAAAAAGTCAGTTGGAATTACCAACAGAACACCAGCTGGAAAGAAGTCCTATAACCACAGACAGAACAGAATAGTTCACAATGTGACTGGTAGGAATTGTGGAATGCAAGAGGACTGGCTGGGCCCCTACCTGAAGCAGCAGCCAAAGGGACAAGACCCAGGGACTCCACTTCAGTAGCGGGGGGTTCTGGCCCCCCAGCTGGGTTTCCCAGCCAAACAACACAACAGAGAGTAGAGCAGCATCTAGCTAAGAAGGGTGGAAAGCCATGGATTTTACTATCCTAAGAGAGCACTGGAGACAGAGAACTACTAGGGTGACCACAACAAAAATATGTTGGCATCCACCTACCCTGTGCTCCAGTGGAGGGAGGTCAGAGAGGACTGGAGACACATGGGGAGAGTTTGCAACAGTGGCTTGGAGGAGAGAAGTGGGGAAGTGACTGTAGGGATCCTGGTGCTGATTCATCACCCACACCTCAATGAGACCACACTGCACTAAGTGGCTTCCATAGGATGGTCCTCATAGCCCTGCCCAATGGGAGCAATCTGCCCCACCCAGCAGTGCTTGAGCCTGGCGCCCGATCACAATGGTCTGATTTACATCTAAATAAATATCGCCCTCCCTGCCATGTCTGAGCATAGATACAATAGTTGGCACCTGAAGAGATATCTCTTGTCCAAAAGTGTCTGGGCCTGGCTGCTGATTACAAACTCTCTGACTTACAGCTATGTCAGACAGTCAGCCCCACACAGTGGCAAGTGAGCCTGGTTGTTGATGGTGGATTCCTTGGTTCACAACTGAGTTAGTTTTTCCCACCTACTGTCTTCTGTGCATGGTGGCTGATCACAAATTCATTGGATTCCAGCTGAATCTTTCAGTCTAGCCCAGTGGCCCCTTAGCCTGGCAGCTGATCACAGATTCATTAGATTACAACAGAATTTTACAATCAAGCCCAGCACCACCTGAGCCTGGTGGCTAATCACAGATTCATTGGAATACAGTTGTACCTTGCTGTCTAGCCCAGTGGCTCCTGAGCCTGGTGGCCAATCACAGATTCATTGGATTATAATTGGATATTGCTGCCTAGCCCAGTAGTGCCTGAGCCTGGGGGCTGATAACAGATACATTGATTTACATCTGAAACTGTTCCACCAGGCTGCATCTGAGTTGGTGTCTGATCCATTGGATTACAATTGAAACTCTCTGTCGAGCCCAGCAGAGCCTGGGTTTTGTAGCTGAGTTACTGATTTACAATTGAATTGGTCTGTCACCCCAAGCTACATCTGAGCCTGGTGGTGGATCACAGACCACAAGATTACAGGATTACAACTAAATCAATCCTTCCTGCCTAAGCAGTTCCTTAGCCTGGCAGCTGATCACAGTCTGATTGGATTACAATGAAACCAAAAATGGGGAGAAAAAGAAACAGTTCATCACCAAAAGGAAAGGTGTTTCCCTAACTAAAACAGAGGCAAGCAAACTATCAAATATGGAATTCAAAGGAATGATTATAGAGAAGCTCAATAAGCTTAGCCAGCTCAAACAAAACTACAAACAACTTCAGGGGAACTATGAAGAACTTGAGGGAAGCTACAAGGAACTTACTGAGAACTACACCAGCATTAAAAAGGGCATAGAAACTACCAGTAGGAGATAGGACAAAATGAAGAACACAATTTCTGAATTGAAGAATACAGTGGAAGGAATCAATAGCAGGCTAGAGGAAGCAGAGGAGTGGATCAGCAAGCTGGAGAATAACATACAAAAATATTCCAAGATAGTGCAACTGAATGAAAAAAGGATGAACAAGAATGAAGAGGTTTTAAGAGAGCTGTAGGACAACATGAAACACAATAATATCCTTATCATAGGGATACCAGAAGGAGAAGAGAAACACAGAATGTAAAACCTGTTCAAAGAAGGAATGAGAGAAAACTTCCCTAACATGATGAGTGAAAATGTTACTTAGGATCAGGAAGCACAGAGGATCCAAATGAAGATCAACCCAAACAGGCCAATTACAAGACACATTATAATTAAAATGGCAAATTTCAAAGATAAAGAGAGAATCCTAAAAGCATCAAGAGAGAAACAGCAAATAACATATAAGGGACCTTCAATAAGGTTATCAAATGATTATTCAACAGAAACAATACAAGTCAGAAGGGAAAGTAAAAAAATATTCCAAATAATGGAAAACAAATGGTTGCAACCAAGGATACTCTAACCAGCAAAGATGTCATTCAAATTGGAAGGAGAAATAAGGAGTTTCTCAGACAAAAGAAGATTAAAAGAATACATCTCTACAAAACAAGCAGTGCAAGATATGCTATATAGTTTGATTTTTTTTTAAATAAAGAAACAGAGATAGGCAGATAGGAACACAGGTACAAAGTGGAAAAATGACAATAAATAAGTATCAGTCAATAATAACCTTAAATGTAAACAGATTAAATGTGCCTATCAAAATACGTAGGGTAGCTGAATGGATAAGGAAATATGACCTATATATATACTGTCTTCAAGAGACTCACCTCAGAACAAAAGATTGACACAGATTAAAAATGAAGAGATGGAAAAAATATATATCAAGCAAATGGACATAAAAAAAAAAAGGCTGGAGTAGCAATATTTATTTCAGACAAATTAGATTTTATGATGAAGGCCAAAAAAAGAGACAAAGAAGGAAATTTCATAATATTTAAGGGAACAATCCATCAAGAAGAAATAACTCTGATAAACAAATATGCACCAGGAGCTCCCAAATATATAAGGAACATCTTGGAGGACTTCAAAAATGATATAGACAGTAATACACAAATAGTAGGGGATTTTTAATACCCTATTATCAACAGTGGGCAAATCTCCCCCCCCAAAAAAAAAAAAAAAAAAACAAGGAGATTGTAGCATTGTGGCATGACACAACACTCTACAGGAAATGGACCTAATTGTGTGTGTGTATATATATATATATATATATATATATATATATATATATATATATCTAAAGGAGCAAAATATAATATACATTCTTTTCAAATGCAAATGTAACATTTTCTAAGATAGACCACAAAGGAGATAACAAGACAAGCCTCCACAAATACAGGAAAATTGAAATTGAAATCATACAAAGCATCTTCTCAGATCACAATGGACTGAAACTAGAAACCAACCTCAAGGGAAAAAAAATACACAAACTCATGTAGACTGAATAACATGCTTTTAAGTAATGAATGGGTTAACAATGAGATCAGGGAACCCTCATACACTGTTGGTGGGAATGTAGGCTGGTGCAGCCACTGTGGAAAACAGTATGGGGTTTCCTTAAAAAACTAAAAATGGAACTGCCTTTTGATCCAGCAATTCCACTACTTGAACTATACCCAAAGAATCCTGAAACACCAATTCATAAGAACCTTTGCACACCTATGTTCATAGCAGCACTATTTACAATAGCCAAGTGCTGGAAACAGCCTAAGTGCTCATCAGTGGATGATTGGATCAAAATACTTTGGTACATTTGCACAATGGAACTCTATATAGCAGAAAGAAAGAAGGAACTTGTACCCTTTGCAATAACATGGATGGAACTGGAGAGTATTATGCTTAGTGAAATAAGCCAGTCAGTGAAGGACAAATATCATATGATCTCATCCATTATGGGACAATAATGAGCAAAGCTAACAACAAGCAAAACAGAACCAAATATATAAATACAATGAATAGGCCCTCAGTGGTCAGGGGCAAAGGGGTTGGGGGGAGGAGGAAGGCAGAGGCAAGAAAGGGGAGCAGCTTAGATAAGAATCTAGTATAAAGGAACCATGGACATGGACAACAGGTGGGATTGACTTTGAGGGGAGTGGGTGGGTGGGGAGGGGGACAGAGGGGAGCAAAAAGGGGATGGATGTAATACAACAACAATATTTTTTTAAAAAAAACAAAACAATGAGATCAAAGGTGAAATCAAAAAGTTTGGGAAACAAATGACAATGAGTACACAACTGCCCAAAACCTATGGGATACAACAAAGGCAGTCCTCAGAGGAAAATTCATATCAATACAGACCTACTTTAAAAGGATAGAAGAAGCTTATACAAAAACAACCTAACAATAAAGCTGCAAGAACTAGAGGAGCATCACCAAACAAAGCCCAGAGCAAGTAGAAGGAAGGAAATCATCAAGATCAGAGCAGAATTAAATAACTTAGAGATTCAAAGTATTAGTATTTGAAGAATCAATAATTCCAATAGCTGGTCCTTTGAAAAAAGAAATTGACAAGTCTTTAACCAGATTCATCAAGAAAAAGAGAGAGAATACTCAAATAAACAGAATCAGAAACAACAGAGGAGAAATCAAAACTGATACTTCGGAAATACAAAGGATTGTAAAAAATTATTGCAAAAAACTCTAAGATAAGAAATATGACAAACTGGGTGAAATGGACACATTTCTGGAAGTGTATAATCTATCAAAACTGAATCCAGAAGAAGCAGAAAGTCTGAATGAACCAATAACAACTAGTGAAATTGAAGAAGTAATAAAAATCTACCAAAGCACAAGAGTCCCAGACCAGATGGCTACACCAGTGAATTATACCAAACATATAAAGAAAAACTAATTCCTGTTCTTCTCAGCCTATTCCAAAAAATTCTAACAAAAGGGAGGGCTCCCAAACTTTTTCTATGAGGCCAATATTATTCTAATCCCAAAACCAGGTCAAGACAGAACTAAGAAGGAAAACTATAGGCCAATATCTCTGATAAATATAGATGCTAAGACTCTTAACAAATTTTGGCCTCACTGATTCAGCAATATATTCAAAAGATCATACACCATGATCAAGTGGGTTTCATCCCAGGGAGGCAAGGATGGTACCACATTTGCAAATAAATAAATGAAATACACCACATCAACAAAATGAAAGACAAAACCACATGATTATATCAATAGATGCTGAAAAATCATTTCATAAGGTGCAGCAACCATTTATGATTAAAATAAAACACTCAGCAAAATGGGAATAGAGGGAGCATACCTCAACTTCATAAAGGCCATATATGAGAAATCTGAAGCCAAGATCACACTCAATGGGCAAAAACTAAAATATTTCTTTCTCAGATCAGGAACAAGACAAGACTGTCCACTTATTCCACTTCTGTTCAACATTGTTTCGGAAGTTCTAGGCATCGCCATCAGAGAAGAAAAAGGAATCAAAGGTATAGAAATTAAAAAGGAGGAAGTCAAACTGTCATTATTTGCAGGTGATGTGATAATTTATATACAAAACTCGATAGACCACCAAAATCTTACTTGACTTAATAAGCAAATTTAGCAAAATAGCTAAACATAAAGTCAATATTCAGAAATCAAAATCATTTTTGTACACCAATAATGGAACATCAGACATAGAAGCTAGAAAACAAATCCCATTTACCATAGCAACAAGAAAAATAAAGTAGTTAGGAATCAACTTAACCAAGGAGGTAAAAGACCTATACTCAGAAAACCACAGAACAATGAAGAAAGAAGTCAAGGAAGATACAAATAAATGGAAGCATGTACCATGTTGATGGATGGGAAATATTAACATCGTTAAAATGTCCATACTACCCAAAGCAATCTATAGATTCAACACAATCACAATTAAAACACTAATGACATACTTCACAGAGATAGAAAAAATACTTCAAAAATTTACATGGAGCCAAAAATGCCCATGAACAGCCTCAGCAATCTTGAGAAAGAAGAACAAGGAAGGAGGAATCACAATACTGGACATTGAACTATACAACAAGCCTACTGTCATCAAAACAGTCTAGCACTGGCAGAGGAATAGATATGTAGATCAATGCAACAAATAGAGAGCCCAGAAATAAGCCCAGGAGTCTATGGTCAAATAATATTCAACAAAGGGGGAAGGAACAAAGGAACATAAAATGGAGTAAAAACAGTCTCTTCAACAAATGGTGTTAGGAGAACTGCACAGCAACATGCAAAAAGATAAAACTAGACCACTGACTTACACCATACACTAAACTTAAGATGGATAAAGGAATTAAACATAAGCATTGCCACCATAAACGTCCTGGAGAAAAATATGGTCAGTAAAATTTAAGATATTCTACAGAATATCAGAAATATGTTTACTGATACTTCATCAAGGGCAAAGGAAATCAAAGAACAAATCAACAAATGTGTCCATATCAAACTGAAAAGTTTCTGTTCAGCTAAAGAAAACACCAACAAAATTCAAAGGGAACCAACTGTATGGGAAAACATATTTGTCAATCATACCTCAGAGAAAGGTTTGATATCCAAAACATATAAAGAACTTATGAGACTCAACACCAGAAAGACAGATGGCCCAATTTAAAAATGGGCAAAGGACCTGAACAGACACCTCTCTGAGAAAGACTACAAAGGACCCAAAAGCATGTGAAAGAATGCTCAACATCATTTGCCATGAGAGAGATGAAATTAAAATCACAATATGATACCACCTCACACCTGTCAGAATGGCAATCATCAACAAATCAACAAACAACAAGTGTTGGTAAGGATGTGGGGCAAATGATACCCTGGTGCACTGTTGGTGGGAATGCAGGCTGGTGCAGCCACTGTGGAAAACAGCATGGGGTTTCCTTAAAAAACGAAAAATGGAAATGCCTTTTGAGCCAGCAATTCCACTACTTGGACTATACCCAAAGAACCCTCGAATACCAATTCATAAGAATCTATGTACCCTATGTTCATAGCAGCACTATTTATAATAGCCAAGTTGGAAACAGCCTACATGCCTGTCAGTGGATGATTGGGTTAAGAAACTTTGGTACATTTATGCAATGGAATATTACACAGCAGAAAGAAAGAACTCCTATCCTTTGCAACAACATGAATGGAACTGTTGAGTATTATGCTTAGTGAAATAAGCCAGTCAGTGAAAGACAAATACCATACGATCTTATTCATTACAGGACAATAATGAACAAAACAAACAACAATCAAAACCAGATACATGAATACCAGGAAAGTACTTCAGTTGGCAGGGGTAGAGGGAAGGGGGTCAAGAGGAGGGGGTAGGAAAAGGCAAAGAAGGGAAGCAGTTTACTAAAGAAACTAGTACGGAAGAACCATGGACATGGACAAGTGGGATTGACTTTGGTGGGGAGTGGGTGGGTGGGAAAGGGGACAGAGGGAAGTAAAAAGGGGATGGATATAATGCAACAACCATAAAATTAAATTAAAAACAAATCCAAACTGTCAGTTGACCCCAGCACCTTCCAAAAAGCTGAAGACTTGGAAGAGGGCACAGTTCCCATTTGTAATGGTGGAACAAGACACCTATCCAATCCTATCATCATTACCAACACCATCATCATTTGCCACCATCATCACCACCTCCATCATCATTTCATTACTTGCAATTGTTCCTCTCATTTTCTATGGAGATGGTGGTTGTCCCATATAATGATGGTTTATCTCTTGTTTTGTAAGATTTTTTATAGTTGTTATATGGAACAAATAATCAGACCCTGTTTAATTCTATATTTGACTGCTGACAAATAAAGTCTCCTATCATCCTCTTCTCCATCTACCACATGCAAGAAATCTGATTAGAAAGGCTTGCTCCTCTCTTCATGTCACTGGGAGACTGACATCTCACAAGATGTTGTAACCAGAATCACCACTCAGATATCCACAAAATAAGAGCCCTGAGCCAGTCTCCTTTCCCAGATGTATTAAAGCATGGCTGATTTAGTGAAGGGTCTTTCTTGTTCCTCTCAGGGATTATAAATATGTGCATGATAAATGCTCTATGTTCTCTTGTGTGTTTGTCATCAGTCTGGACATCTGCACCAATCTGCTGCAGATCCCTCTGTCTTTTTTTTTTGCTGTCACCAATATTGGGTGCTGTGAGTATGATGTGACATTTATGATTGCCACCAGCGAGGGTCTTTCTTCTCTTGAGTTGGTTTCATAAGTCTCTGGTGCCCACTGTCCATCATAAAAATACCCAGCTGCTGGTGGCTTAGACACTTGGTTGTTTGGAGCTGGGCTTCATTGTTGTGTCCAGCAGAGCCCTGATTATATTTAGCTGATGATATTCTAATCAGTAATGCAAGAGACAAATTCACCCTTTTAACCAGAAGTAAATTTCAGGAACTTCTTTTCCTCCCTCTCTCATTTACTTATATGTCTGCATATGACCTTTATGAGTATGTCACCTCATCCACATGAGATGAGTATCACCTAGGCCTGAAGTCACATGCTGCACAGATCTGTGTACAGAACTGAGAAGAGATATTCCCAGGTACATATATGGTGAAATTAAGTAAGCCTGAAGCCAACACTCCCAGAATTCTAGTACTTTATGTTGTTATTTTCTCCCCATGTAGCAAGTTCAAGTTGTCTGATGTCACTTTTCTCAGAAATAGCCTCACATAGTAATCTAGTCACAAATAATAATTTAAAAAAGAAGCTGATTGGACATTAACACACCATTTTAGCTAAGCTGAAATATATTTTACCACTTGGTGCAAAGTGGGTGGTCCTATAGATTAGTATGCTAAATGAAATAGGTTATGCAGAGCATATGGTCCCAGAGTGTGACTTGTCCATGTGTGCATGTCTACAATGAATTACTCCCCAGCCTTGGACAGCTGGGTTTAGTTGTTAGGAGTGTAATATTTTTACCCAAGATTGTGGCTTCAATCTCAGTTTTGGGCATGTATAACCAATCCCCTTTCTAAGCATGCCCCTTTCTGGGACCATATTCTTCTTGTCAGTGTCTGACTCCAGAGCTCCATCTATAGTAGGAAGACATGCAAAAGGAGCCCCTCTGCTGATGAAAAGCATCCCAGACATGACCCTGATGCTCTGAGACAGGAGCCCTGCCTGGCATTCCCAGCTCTTCCCAGCACCTGGTCAGGACAGAACACAACCAATCTCTCTCTCTTTCTCTATTTTCTCTCTCGTTCCCTTCCCTTATCCCTTATTTTCTTTCTAAAATCAATGAAAAAATGTCATCTGATGAAGATAAAATAATAAAATGAAAAATAAAATAATTACCCCCTGCAATTGGTCCTGTGCTCTCCCCAGTGACCCAACTGCTCCAAGAGATGAGAACATGACCAGATAACATAAATTATCATAAATGTTGAAAGAATTCAAATGAGAGATGCCTTTGAAAGTCACCAGGACTGAATATACCAATACATTCTACCATTATGAGCAGAGAAGATTGTTCTCTAAAGACAGGAAATCCCATCCGCCACCATTTCCCCCAGAAAAATGGTGAGAATATGGATTAAGGACATAGTGTGGCTCTACAACACCTGGACCCAGTGTTGGAGAAGATGGAGCATCTGTGTGGATCATTGGGAGGAAGAAGCGTAAACCCTGCAGAGAAGCAGACAGTGCTCCCTGATCATGTTTCTTCAGTGGAGTTTCGTGCTGAATATGCACTGCTTCATTTTTATTTTTATTCTCTAGATTCTGTGGTAAAACCAGGAAAACTTGGGACATAGAAGAGACTGAGTCATGACTATATCATCTTATGTGAGGATTTTGGTAGGTATTTAAGAGTAAATATAAAGAAATTTCATTATGGAAAGCCATCATGCCAATCACAAATATACAATAAAAGGAAAATCAAATCATAATTGATATAAAGAACATCACTTTTCTTCATTCCACTGATTACATTTAAATAGCCTCCCCTCTCTGGGGCTGGTGACTCTAACTTTATATAAAACTCATCAATCACAGTGGTTCAGCCTTATTTTCACCATCAGCAGTTGTGGCTTTGTGGACATATGACATAATTCTAATCAGGAATGCATGAGACAGGTTCATGCCTGGTTCATCAGGAGTTAATTTCAGTTTTGTCTGCACCCACCTTCATTCATTTTCATGTCTGCACATGACCCTCAGGAATGCAGTCACCTTATCCACCTGACATCGGTGACATCTGGGCATAAATCTGCATGCTGTGTGAGTCACTCTGCATAAGAGGACAGAGATACCCCCAGATACTTGAATAGTGAAATTAAGCAAGTCTTGACTCAACACATACAGAATTCTTTTTTTTTTCTTTAAAAATTTTACATATTTATTTTAGAAAGAGGTGAAAGGAGGGAGAAAGTGAGGGAAAGAAACAACAATGTGTGGATGCCTCTCACGTGCTCTTAACCGGGATCTGATATGCATCCCAGACATGTGTCCTGACTAGTAATTAAGCAAGCAACACTTTTGTTGCCAGGTCAGTACTCAATCTACTGACCCACACTCACCAGAGAAGAATTCTTGTTCTTAATGTTGTGATTTTTCTCCTCATGCAGCAAACCAAGATGTTTTATGTGAATTTCCTTAGTAATAATCTGATATAGTAATCTAGTCTTGAATATAAAAAGTAATTGGTTTGGAAATTAATCCATCTTCTTTATTCAGCCATAAGAAAATGAAAGCTTATCATATGGGAGAATGTGGATAGACCTAGAGGGTATTATGCTGAATGAAATAAGCCACTGTAACACAAATGCCATATTCTCTCACTTATATGTGGAATCTAAAGAACAAGCTAAACTAGCAGAATAGAAAGAGACCCATAAATTCAGAGAACAGACCAGAGTTTTAGAGGTGAGAGGAGAGGTGGGAGCCTGAGTCAAAAAAATAAAGGGATTAAGAAGTACAAATTGGCAGTAACTGATTAAACACAGCATGTAAAAGCACAACACAAAGAATACAGTCAGCAATATTATAGTATCTTATGTGGTGCCAGGTGGATACTGTAATATTGAGCCATCATATCTCAAATTGTATAAATGTCTGACCACTCTGCTGTAGGAAAGAAGCTCATACATGTATTAAAGAAAATATGGAATGTCAACTGGAGTTGAGAAATGTGGGAATTAACCCAGATTCCAGGGAGGCTAAAGTTATGGTTGCCATAGAGTGATAGGAAGGAGATATGGCTGAATTCCAGGACTGTGCTCACAATTCTGAAGATCTTGTAATCTTAGTAGAGAGTTCCATTGAAAACTTCAACTTCCTATTATGTATCTGTGGATTATTACCAGGAGTTACAATGATAACCTGATTTCAGGAAAGGCTGTTCCTGTTCCTCTTAGAGATTTCAAATATGTGAATGGTAAATGCTCCATGTCCCCTTTGTGTGTATTTATCATCAGCCTGAACATAAACACCAAGCTGCCATGGTTCCCTCAGCCTGTTGTGCTGTCACCTCCACTTGGTACTCTGAGCATTAGGCCAAGACAATGACATTCAACACCAGGGGGCTTTCTCCTCTGGTGTGTGGTCCATGCCTCTGGTGCCCACTGTTCAGCATGCATGTGTCTGGCTGTTGGCCAGCTGAATGTAACTGGCTTGCACTGCAGGGTCCAGAAGAGTCTCTGGTTATAATCAGCTGACATGTGTCAGGATATTTGATCATTCATTGGAATTGTGCACAGGAGTGTCTGAAAGAGTGTCTGCGTTTTGTCAACAAGAGATTGTAGTCTTCTTTTACAACAGACTTATCTAAATCCATAGACTTTTTAAGGGAGCTCAGAATCAGCAACCATATTTCCCTGAGAAAAACTGTTACAGGAAGAGGAAGTGAGACAGGAAACCAGCCAAAACCTCCAACTGCAACTGCTTTTTGGATGCCCCTTATGTTCAGGGACCCTGAGAGCCCTCTGATGGTCCCAGCACCACCCCCCCACAGTTATGTTAGTGTCTGGGCTCACACTGATTCCCTATCACATTGCTGCATCATCACTGTGTCTCTCAACTGTAATACCTGGCCATGTCCTGATCTCTCAAACTTCTTATCATTAAATAAACTTGGCTCTTGGAGGTGTCCCTGGTGATGTTCATTCAGGGTTTCAGTGCTGGGTTGTAGTCTGTGCTTCCACCACTCCATAGACACTGACCCACTCCAGGCCCTTCCCAGGACCCTGTCAGGTCCAGTGCACAAATAGCACTTTAAAATTAATCCAGAGAAAATGCAGGAGAGGGAGAGTCTATGAGGACTTCACCAGACTTGGTCTTGACTCCTGCAGCTGCTCCTGGGACAAAACACCTGGGAACAAGTAGCATCAATCCCTGTCAGTCATGTACAGTTACTATCACCCTAAAGTCCCCTGTATGATATTTGAGACACTCACTCTGAGAGCTTGTCACCAGAGCAGAAGAGACAGGGGTATCATCTCTTTCCAGAGCACAGCTCTGCCTTCCCCAGGGAACTTACCCTTGTTTGAGGAAAGAGCTGGGAGCCCCTACAGCCCAGGGGAGGATTTACCCTGTACCTAGAAGAGAAATTAGCATGTGCGACAGCCTTTTCCATATAAGTGGAGAGGGACTGAGGTCAGGCTCCCTGGTCATTCTGGGACATCAGCGGGAAATATTTCTTTTCATGAATCCACTCACATTTTAATTCAGAATCAAGGATCACCGATTTTATGACACACATTGAAATTAGATCAAATAACAGTCTTACCATTTTAACATATGGAGAAATGGTAGATTACATGAGTCTGTGAGAAATTTGATTATCAAAAATTTTGGCACACCACCTCATAAATCCCTGGGTGGGGGGGCAGTGTTATAGCCACATGGACATCCACACACCTCTCTGGGATGCTCTCCTAGAGCCTATCACAGATCCCTTCCCCTTGTCCCAATGCCACCAGGAGATTCCAATGGGAAGGACCACAGCACCTCTGTCCAAGGTGAAGTCCCCACCAGAGGTAGCAGAAGACAGGATATGCCCTGCCCAAATGGTAAGGACGGAGACACTGCAACCCACAAGATCTATAGGAAGAAGCTGGGAGGGTGTTGAAGGGAATGCAGCAGAGGCTTTCCAGGGTCCCTCAGAGCCAAGGAGTGTGGGGTCAGCACTTTCAAGGCAGGTCTCACAGGAGGTGGGGGAAACACTCTGGGCTTCAAATGGGACCCTGCTGAGAAGGCTTCCATTTCCCTATTTCTGGGATTCTAAGAAACCGACTCAAGCTGCCAAATAAGGGGTGCGCCAAGGAGTCGCAGACTCCAGTGGGAGCCAAGGGGATGCCCTCCCCAGGGCCTGGGGGAGTGGAGAGGGGCTGGTCACCCTCCTGGGCTGAGGCTACCACACTGAGCAAGAGGATGAAGGCACCCCTTGAGGAGGGGTTGGGGAGTCGCAGGAGAGGCGGCTGAGCCCGCGGTGGTGGTGGTACTGGTGGTGGTGGAGGTGATGGTGCTGGTGCTGGTGGCCGCTGCGGGGGGTGGGGGGGCGGCATTGGAGGTTAGGAAGAGGAGGAGGAAGAAGCTGGTGGGCAAAAGCCTACAGCACCCGTCATTCCCAGGCCGAGTCCCATCCGAGTACTCACCTGGCCGAACCCTGCTTAACCAGGGAAATCCCAGGAGTTTGGGTACGTTCAAGGGGTGTGGCTGTAGAAGGGGAGGGTGGCCTCCAGCAGCCTCAGGAGGCTCTGCCTGGCTTCAGGTCCCCCCACCCGTCAGGTGGGGCTCAGGTGGACAAGCGCTGGCTGCCCCGCCCCTGTCTGTGACGCTGCCCCTGAGCCCACAAATGGTCGCCTCGGACGCCTCCCCAGGTTCCAAAGGGCGGGGCGCGCAAGGGCGGGGCGAGGGCACGCCCTGGGGCGGAGGCCGTGGTCATGGTGACGCGCCCTCCCTCCAGAGCTGAGGAGGGGTCGGGACTTGCCCTGGCCAAAGGCAAAGGATTCCGAAGGCCGCTGCAAGGTCAGGCAGGTGGCTGCTGGCTGAGGGCCCGCGGCAGAGAGCGCCTCAAGGCAAGACTGCAAGGGAGGGGTGTCAGTTGCCGGCCGTGGCCCCGCCCCTCCCTCAAGAGGCGGGACCGAGAGCCGGTCGCCAGTCTCCCTGGGCCTACGGGTTGGGCCGTTGTCACGGGGCTTCCCTCTCCCTGTTCCCGGGGCTGCCTCTGGCTTTCCAAATCAGGGCTGTGGACCTACACCCTGGCCTGTTGGGCTGGAAGACGCCGGCCCACTTCCATCCTGCACCAGTGCCCTGTGGCTGCCGGGCTCCCCATCGGAGCCCGCCGGGTCCCCTCCGCAGTGCCAGCGTCAGCAGGGAGAGTCTGCTCGTTCTCCTGGGCAGAGGGTATGGCTCTGAGCAAGAAGGTGAAGGCACCCTAGCAGGAGAACGCGGCCGCAGTGGCTACCAAGGAGGTGGCCGCCCACACAGCAGAGGCGGGGCCCCAAAATGACAGTTCCACCCAAGCCTACAGCACCGCCTCTTCTCACGCCATCTCTCATCCACAAACTAACCAGGTCCGACCCTGCTTAGCTTTCTAGGGCATGAGGCGATATCCTGCACGTTCAGGGGGCTATGGCCCTGGAGGAGGAAATAGGCTTCCAGTAGCCACAGGAGCCCATGCCTGGCCTCCAGGTCCCACCCTCAGCCACAGCCAGGTACCCAGGAGCAGCTCAGACAGCCTCCACCTGCGGGCTTCCCTGCCCCACCTGACCTGCTTTGCTATCAGTCCCTCTCTCTGTCTCTGTCTCTCTCTCTTTCAACTGGAACGTCTTTCCTTCTGTCCTTTTTCTTCTTTCTTAGACCAGACTAGAACTCATTTCTTTGGCCCTTGCATGTGTTCATTCTCTACAAAATACATTAATATCTCCTCTCCCCTCACACAAAAGATCTCCACTCTAGGACCTCAGGTGGACAAAACCACTTTGGGCATGAGCCATAACACTTGAATTGCAAGTGCCATCCTCAAAATGACAACATGCCACCGGAATGTAGGACTAAACCAGGCACAAGTTGGAAGCCTTCTGGGCTAGCTAGCTCTCTTCTAACACAACCTAGTGGTACTCATCTTCTGTCCATAGGAATTCCTATTCCTCTCTCTCTCTCTCTCTCTCTCTCTCTCTCTCTCTCTCTCTCTCTCTCTTCCAACCTGGTTTCCGTTAGGCAGGAAATGAACCAAAGCAGAGCTGCTCGGGGTCCATCACATTACCCTTTTTCAAAACAGTGATGTGCTTAGTTAGGGCATTGGTGGGCTGGATGTCTGCTGATGTCACCACCTCCTTAGAAGTACACAAAGCTCCCTGCTGTCATTTTCATAGAGCCTGCCCTCCTGAGCGCTTAGGCCATTCACAACAAGGAGGCATGGGAGAGGGTGTCAATTCAGTCTAGTGTGGAGGGAACTCAGAAGACAACAAGCTGAAGTCCCAGGACAGAGATTTCCCACCAGACTTGAAAATCACCCCAAGAAGTTTTCAAACATTCCATACCTGACTATTTAGTCAGGGTAATTGACGGTCATCTTTTCCCTTAGATTGCCAAAAATATTTAAAATTTTTAAAAATGCCAAGAGCCAATGCAACAATAACCATTCCGTGTGGATGGATCAAAATTATAGTTTTGTGTTTGTTTCTGTTTTCTTGTTTTGCTTGTTGTTTGTTTGTTTGTTGTGTTCTTTTACTGTTTGTTCACATTGGCGAACGATGTGGTTTTTGGCATACCACAGCATTTCAGTAATGAACGAATGGTGAAGAACATTGCAAATCGCTGCCCTAGGGTTGAGCCTGGCTTGGAGGCTAACAGAAGAGAAGATAGTTCTGGCCAGATAGATTTCCCCTGCACATCAAATGATTTTTGAAAATTCAAAACCAGATGATTGTGAAGGAAGCCCTGCAGGGTTCACTAATGTATCCAGTGACTGAACATGACCCATTTCCTTTGACATTCGGAGAATTTTCAACTCAATGCTTGACTGTGTTCCTGCATGTGAAGCATATAGAGTGATGACATTTAGAATCAATGAGCTAGCATGATGGCCAAAGTTTCCTTGGAAGGGGTGAACTGTTGCCAAGTGGGACACTTAATCGTGGGGATTGAAGCTCACACACTGTGTAAGATAGGAATGTGGCTTGAACAGTGAAGCCGATGCATCAATGAAAGGAATGGCAAGCCTTGGCCAAGTGGTTCAAGGCCCCAGTCTTTGATTTCCAGTTCCTCTGGGGCATTGGGTTCCTAGTCAAGAGAGAAGCCAATTGTTTCCTCCACAGTCATTTCCCGAGTCCACTCTCCAAGCTGGAAACGGTGCTAAGCATTTGGCACACAAAGATCAAACACCGGGTCTTTGTGCCCAAGGAGCTCCAACTGGACTTGGGAAAATGACAGTTGAGCTGTGGGGACTTGAAGAACAGCTGTTCCTGCGGAGTGTGGGGAAAGGGAATCTCCGCAAAGAAACCTGATTGGAGAAATGTCAGAAATGAATGGCAGGATGTGGGTACGGTGAAATGTTGCGGGAAGAGGAAAAGAAAACAATCATAATATAGGGGAACAGGGGAGATTATAGACCTATTTCCTTTAGGCTCACCCAGAATCTCCTGTTTGTTTTGTGGTGGGCTTATGAAGCTTGAGAGGTTTTCCTTTCTTCTATTTTGAGGTTCTATTGAAAGTCAGGAGAACAGTTTTGACCTGCTGACAATGGGCCGTGGTGGTGACCCTGAGAAGGGACTTTGCCGGCCAGCTTTCTACCGGGCCTGCTAAACACGTGCCCCTCCGATTGGGAAAGGCGTCTGCGAATAGGGGTCTTTTGGCATCCTGGCAGCTGAGGGAAGCATCCAGGTAGAGCGGGGGCAGACAGGGGCTGGGGGCAGCTTGTGGGTGTTGAAGAAGAGCCAAGGCTGAGAGAGGCTGCAGAGCAGTGGAAGGGGAGGATGTGGTCTTTCTAATCTATTGGAAAGAGGGAGAGAAGCATGTGTTGGTGGCCTCTGGTACACCACTTACAGGGGTCCTGGCACACAAGCCAGGCATGTGCCCTGACTGGGAAGCCAACCAGTGACCTTCAAGTTTGCAGGCCTGTGCTTAATCCACTGTGTCCCACTGGCAGGGCCGGGAAAGTGTTTCAGAGGACAGATTCAGAAAGGACTAGGAAAGCAGCCCCACCCAACTCTCTTGCTAGCCTCTTTCCTCCCCTTCCATGTATCCTGAGCTAATTCTTGCTAGCTCTTTAGAAGAAATTCCATCCTGCTTCACACCTTAGTCAGTGGTTCATGTCCCTCTGAACTTCCAAGAAACAGAAAAGTAGTCAATTTCCAAAGGAGGTCCCCTGATGCCTTTGATCCAGGAAACCTACTTTCCAGAGGTCAGTCAACTAGTCCGAAGCATACACAGCCTGAGCAAATAGCTTGTGAAAACAGGCTCAGCAGGAGAAGGGCTAGGGGACCCAGTTAGGCCCGTTGAGTCAGCATCCATGGATTGAAAGGAGTCATCTCTCCCAGGGGGATAAATGGGTCCCTGTGTGCCCGGGAAATGCATACCTCC
This sequence comes from Noctilio leporinus, assembly GCA_004026585.1. NCBI lineage: Eukaryota > Metazoa > Chordata > Mammalia > Chiroptera > Noctilionidae > Noctilio > Noctilio leporinus. Next base: position 5,513 of record PVIW01010888.1, on the reverse strand, counting down.
CTTGAAGGTGGCCACAGACCTTCAAGGTGCTGAAGCTGGTTCTCAACATGGGGAATGGTCAATCCTTTGGGTCTTAGGCAAGCCTTCATCCAGTTCAGCCCCTGGTTTGTGTCCACAGGGGTGCCATGGGCTGGTGTGAAGCTCCTGCCATCCAAGTCATCTGCTTCCCCTGATCCTGGATGGCTGATGGATGCTCTCCCCTGCACAGGGCTGGCTGTAAGTGCAGGTCAGCCTCCATGGGTGTCTTCCCTACACCGGGAATATGGACGGTGAGCTCACTCCTGTCCCTGAGGGGAGTCAAGTCAGAGGCTCCCAGGTATTTGTCTGATATTGATGTTGTTGTTGTTGTTGCTGTTTTTGTGAACAGATCTCAGCTGGGCAGCCGCTTGCATTGATGTTTCCGGAGGAGCCACAGAGTTTTCTCCAGTGGCATCACCAGAGGCAAGCCGGTAGCAAACATGCAGGGGTGCTACTCTGAGGTCTTGCAATTGGACATGCCCACACCTATGTGGGAGGCTCTCCTTGAGGCCTCCAGGGGCCCCTTGCCCCTGCCGCACACCACCATGAGGTTCCAATGGGCAGGACCAGGGTAACACTGTCCAAGTTGCTAGCCCAGGTAGAAAAAGACAAGGACCTGCCCTGCCCAAATGGTGAGGATGTGGGTTTTGTCCCCTATAAGATCTCTGGGAGGCCAGCGCAGAGCATGCTGAAGGGACTGCAGAGGCCCTCCGATGCCCCTCAGCCCCACAGTGTGTGGGGCCAGTGCTTTGCTAGCAAGTGTGGCAGGAGCTGGGGAAACACCCTGGGCCTTAAGGTGGGGCTGTGCTGAGGGGGCTTCCACGTCCCTACTTCTGGGGCTCCAAGACACCGGCACAAGTCCCCACACAAGGTGTGCCCCATGGCATCCTGTACTCTGAGGGAGACCATGGGATGCCCTATGCAGAGCCTGGGTGAGTGGAGAGAGGCTGGTCATTTTCCTGGGCAGGGGCTTCTGTGCTGAGAAATAGGAAGAAGGCATCCTTAGTGGCAGGGTTGGAAAGCAGCAACAGAGTCGGTTTCTGCTGAGGCAGTGGTGGTCATGGTGAGGGCTCGTGTGCAAAATCCCACATCACCTCTCTTTCCCAGGCCGACTCCCATCAGAATACTCACCTGGCAGGACTCTGCTTAGCCTGTATGACCACAGGAGTTTGGGTGTTTTCTAGGGGGTTGCCTGTAGAAAGGGAAAGTGGTCTCCAGCAGCCTCAAGAGGCCCTGCCAGGCCTCTGGGACCCTCTCTTCTCAGGTGGGCCTCAGGTGGACATGCGCTGGCTGCCCCTCCCCTCTCTGTGACACTGCCCTTGAGCCCTCCACAGGTCTCCACTGCCACCTCACCAGGTTCCGAATGGCGGGCGGGAAAGTGCTGGGTGAGAAGAAGCCTGGAGATTGCACCTCACATGTTGGTGGTGATATTGGAAATGTACTCTCCTTCCATAGCTGGGAAGAGGCCGAGGCCTGTCCTGTCTCAAAGGAAAGGATTCAGAAGGTTCCTGCAAGGTAAGGCAGGAGGCTGCTGGCTGAGGGCCTGGGGTAGCCCGCGCCTCAAGGCAAGACTTGAAAGGTATGGCAGTTGCAGGCGGTGGTCATGCCTCTTCCGCAAGAGATGGAGTTGAGAGCAAGCATGTCCGGAATCTCCCTGGGCTTCCGAGATGGGGATTTTGTGAGGGGGCTTTCCTCTCTCTGTTCTTGGGGCTTCCTTCGGGTTTTCCTAGCATGGTTGTGAGCCTTCACCCTCAGGCACGGTGCTGGAAGACACTGGCCCACTGCCACCTCAGACGGTGCCCTTTGGCTGCCAGATCCCCCCACCATATTGACCCGCAGGGTCCCCTCCATGTTGCCAGCATCAGTGGGGAGCTTCTGTTCATTCTCCTGAGCAGGTGGTACTGCTCTGAGCAAGAAGATGAAGACAACCTACCAGGAGGAACTGGCCGCAGTGGCTACCAAGGAGGTGGCGGTGGAGAGGGCAGCAGAGGGGCCCCAAAATAAGAATTTCTCAAAAACCTACAGCACCTGCTCATCTCACGCCATCTCTCATCCAAAAACTAACCAGGCTCCACCTTGTTTACCTGTCTAGAACATGAGGAGATCCTGCAGGTTCAAAGTGCTATGGCCCTAGAGGAGGAAAGTGGCTTCCAGAAGCCCAATGAGCCCATTCCTGGCCTCCAGGCCCCACTCTCAGCAAGAGTCAGTCACTCAGGAGCCTTCTAAAGTTGTGTCAACAAGCCCTGGATGGTGGCACAGTGGATAAGGTGCTGATCATGTGAACCCAGATGCTGCTGGTTTGATTCCCAGCCAGGGCAACATAACCAGGTTGCAACCCAAGTCTCCTGCCAGGTTTGTGCCTGGAGGCAGGTGAAAGGCAACCATACATTGATGTCTCTCTGCCTCTCTGCCTCTCCCTCTTCTCTCCTCTCTAAGAATATTAAATATATATTTTTAAATGTAATAAAATATAATCATGTCAACATATCAAAATTCTGATGGTAGACATTCACATGTACTCTTTTGAAAATATTTAATTTATTATTTTTAGTGAGAGGTACAGGAAGAGAGGCAGAGGTGGAGAGACACATCAATGTATCATTGCCTTTTTCACCTGACAACAGCTTTAGACCTGGCTGGATACCTGGCTTGCAACCTTGTTATGTACCCTGACTGGGGAATTGAAACAGTGACGTTTGGGTTCTCAGGCAGGACTTTTATCCACTGTGCCACCATCCAGAGCCGAGTTGCACTTTCCTTACTTCCTGGATCAGCCCCTCTTGATGTCAGCTGTTGTTTTGATCTGGGCTTAGTCACCCTTTTGGAGATCCACTGTCTTTGTCTGTCTCCTTCAGTTATTAATTCAATCAGTCTGTGATCAGCAGTCAGGCATAGGTACACCTGGACAGTGAGTATTAATTTCTGTGGGGGTGGCTATGATGTTCTTTCAGGCTACCACAAATTGGAGCAGAATGTTCCACCTGCTGTGTGTAGATGGGTCAGCACTGGGATGTTGTGGGCTGCTCCTTCATTTCTCTCCTCAAAGCCATGTCTGAAACTTTCTTTAAGTCTCTAGACTACTCTGCCCTCCCTCTGCTGGAGCCCAGTGTAAGTCAGTGATTATTTATTTATTTATTTATTTAGCATGGTCCCTATGAGATCTCTGTCTCTCTTTCAAGCCAGCATAGCCTGGCAGATTTTTACTATTCACAGCTGGGTGCTGTTTTATTCTCAGCTTTATTGCTGTAGGCTGGGAAGCCCAGATGGGGGGTTAGAACCCACCCTCCTCATTTGGAACCCCTGACTGCAGAAATGTTTCTCTGTCCTTTCAACTGCCATCATCAGGAGCCCCAGCCAGCCCTCTCACATCCCCATACTTCCTCCCAGTTATGTTGTAATGAAGAGGCCTCTTCTATTCAGTCTGTGGTTATAAGGCTTCTCTCCAAGTGGTGTTCTGTTGGTTATCCTGGATGGTTTCATCCCAATTCAATTGTAACTTCAGATTGGTCTTCGTGTACCTTCACTTACTCCTCCGCCATCTTGGTTCTCCCTTCCCTGAGTTTCTCATGCTCCTGTGGCTGCATCATTCCTGGTCTCAGGAATAGACTGTGTGTGAGGAAATGAAAAGGTCTACAGCCCTTTAACCCTCTCAGCCCAGGACAGCTGCCTTGTTTCTCGGGGTCTGTGACACACTTAGGATATAGGACATAACACTGTGGATCTTGCACAGTAGTAATACCCAGCCCTGTGCTCTGACTGTGGGCCATTGATCTGCAGATCAATGCAGGCAATGCTGAAAGGGTGTCCATGAAAAAGGCAACATATTTTTGGAAGCCCTGGGCATACAATGGTTTCCCTGTGTCTGTGTTGATCCTGCCCAGATGTTGTACGTGCTATCCTGAATCCTATCACATCCTATTGATATCATGGCTGGTGAAGGTATATTCAGAAGCCTTGAAGGAGACTTTTACTGAGGTCCCAGGCTTTCTCAGCTCAGCCCCAGACTGTAGCAGCTGCCCATGTACGTGGATGCCAGTGGAGAGGAGACAAGAATAAATGTAATAGGCCCTTGAACCCTCCTGAACCCAGGGACTGGGGAGCCCCTTTACCATAGCTACTGCCACCAGAAAGAAGGATCTTCAGCTCCAGTCCACAGTGAGGGGCTGTGCCATCAGGACCTCTGTAGGGGAAGGTGTGGCTGTGGCTGATGCCCTTAGGGCACAAGCAGACCAACATTTAACCTAGTTCACCTCTTCTCATTTACATATTCATGAACCATGGTACTTTATAGTTGAATATACAACCCCGCCATCTGAGGGCAGAGAGAGAACATAGGGACCAGGCTCAGAGGGAGTCTGAGGCTCCAAGTCCTAAACAGTGTTGTAGCATATGTGTCCCCTGCAAGGTCCCTGAGGTCTATGCAGATATGGCACCTGTGAAACAGGCTCCTAAAGGACATGCTCCTCATTGAAAACATACCCTTGAGAAACACACAGACCACCTGGACCAGTTCTTTGTTTCAATACTTAAAGGTCTTATTCCTGGGATCAGGCTTTCCAAAATGCATAACTGAAGAAATTGAAAATGTAATCACTGTCTCCAGCTCCTCAACATCCAGGTATAAAGTAACCCTAGCAATACCCCCATTGGCTCTTTTTCTCTCATCTTATGTTTGTAAATCTGTGATAAAATATGATATTCACAATCACCTCCTGCCCAAACTTTATTTTTGTTGTTTTTATGAAAGTGAGAACACCTAGGACCATAGAAGAAAATCCTCTCTAGCTTTCTCTGCATCTGCTCCTGGGGCAGCAGCCCTGAGATTATGGGTCCCATGCACCCCCAGCTGCTCAGCATGAACCCTGCAGGGGAGGGTCCTGTCTTCCATCAAAGAGCATAGACCTCTCAGTGCAGAGTGAAAGGCAGCACCCTGAGTTCAGGATGCATCTTCTGGGAAACCATATGTTTAAACATCTCAGGATACAGAGAACTGGCCTTATTAAAACTGTGCTTCTTCAGGGAGTGCCTTCCCTGGAGCAACCTGATGCACTGAATCAGCTGCCACTCCTGAGTCCAAAAGCTCTTGGTGGCTTTGGGGGACCCTGCTGTCCTCATGTTCCTCTGCTTGCAGGTCCCATCAATGTATCACTGCAGGTGGCTCTAATTCTGTTGTTCAATAAATAATACACACACACACACACACACACACACACACACTAATGGTTTTCATAGTAATGACACCAAGTCTCCCTTCTCCCTTGTTACCAGCACATGGGCAGCATTCCATTCTCACCTTGACCTAGTGAGTGACTTTCCTACAACTATCATCACCATCTACATCCAGGAACTCTCACTTTCCCAAACTGACTCTATGCCCATTAAGTAATCATACTCCATTTTCTGCCTCCTGCCCCAGCTACCCCTTTCAGCTCTTTCCCCCTGGCCATGACCCACCATCTCACAGACGTGGAGACACACAGCCTCAGATTCTGAGA